>JAOXYA010114757.1:0-10582 GCA_028565675.1 Sorex palustris | reverse complement strand
TGGATTAACGCATAGTCCGTTCGCTTTTCTGCTCCAAGCTGCTGGGTTCTGCATTAAGTCCTTGTGCTTCTGGGGCCATGGCCGTGCTGGAGAGCCGCTCGTGGGGGACAACTGGTGCCAGCCCTGAGATTTTAACAGCCTCTTCTTATTCATCTTTTCCCAATGATTGGAGGCTTTTTCAGGGTCAGGGGAATGAGACCTGTTGTCGGTACTGGTTTTGGCATATCAAATATGCCACGGGGAGCTTGCCAGGCTCTGCCCGTGTGGGTGGGGTACTTTAGGTAGCTTGCCGGGCTCCCTGAGAGGCATATATTCATATATTTCTCTCTATGATTTGTTGCCTGTTGTCTGAACCCCATCAAATATGGTGTGGCAATTATGGAAAATGGGTAGAAGATGTCCTATAATGTGTCCAGAAAGCAGGCTGGAGCGTGGCAGCGGTTGGGTAGTAGAGGTTAGCTGCCAGGGCTGGGTCCCTTGGGGTGGGGAGGGCTCTCACTTTGGGGTGCCCTGAATGAAAACAGTCTGGCTTGGAGTCCCAAATTAAAAATAAACTTTTTTTTAATAGGGCCAGAGCAATAGTGCAGTGGATAGGGCCTTGCCTTGCAAGAGGCTGACCTGAATTAAATCTCTAAACCACATAGAGTCCCCTGAACCCCCACAGGAGTGAGTCCTAGTAAGCCCTGTGCTGCTGGGTGTGGCCACAAAACATAAAACAACGACAAAATAAAGGTAGCATATGACCCAGTCAACTCACTCTGGGAAAGATCTCCAAAGAACATGAAATCAGTATCTCTGTAGACCTAGATCAAGAGTAGGGAAACTTTTTTGTGCCAAGGTACATTTTCTGCCATACAGTGAGAATGTTCCTCCTCACCCCCTGTGTGGCAGGCAATGAGATGCATCTGTCTGTCCCAGCATGCACCGGCGCTTCAGGGCTTCGTGGACGTTACACAACTCAGGGACTGGATATTCCCTGTCACAGCTCTAGATGGTGGTATGTATGTATCTCTAGGTTACCCTGTCAGGACAGAGAAGGAAATTGGGCCACGTGCACCAACACACATACACTCAAAGGCCGTTGTTCTGAGAGAGAAAAGACAGAGCAAGTTTAGGTGTGGAATGAATGTTAAGCATATCGAGCTTAGGGGCAGGCGTTGGGGGACACACTGACCCCAGGACACAGAACTCGTCTTAAGGAGGCGCAGAGCTGGGGGTCACTGGGTTGATCGTGAACAATCCTGTCTGATCCATGAGAGAGTTGCTCGGGAGTGTGGCTCTCAAAACGCCTGCCTTGGAGAGAACTGCTGATAACGCAGCAGGTGGGGCTGTGACCTCACTTCACTCTGTGTTTGTGTGTGTGTGTGTGTGTGTGTGTGTGTGTGTGTGATGCGGGGGGTCACAGATATACCCAGAAGAAAGATCAGAGGGCCTGAGTGATAGTACAGCAGGGAGGGCACTTGCCTTGCTCATGGCCACCCCAGATTCAATCCCCGGCACCCCATATGGTTCCCAAGCACTGCCAGAAGTGCAGGGCCTGGAGTAACCTCCGAGTTTCTCCAGGTGTGCCCCCACCAAAAAGAATAAAACAAACAAAAATAATAAAGTGCCTTCCAAGTCCTAGACCCCGAGTTCAATCCCTGGTGCCACCCACATGTACCCAAGGCAGTCCCAGGAACTGCACCCCAACTCTACGCTTCAACAAGGTGTTCCTGAGTATCCAAGAATGCCAAGACAAGGCACGTGAGCCCTGGCAAGCACAAGCCAGTGTGAGAGCAACACAGTGGTCTGGTGAGCTCAAGACTCCAATAACAGAGAAAGACAAGGGGAGGGGGGCAGGAAATCGGGGTTCCCTCATGAGACAAGCCAGGAGGAGGGTTGTGCTGAGGCAAGAAAGATGATGGGGAGAGGGAGAGAAGGAGGGAGGGTGCAGATGCCGAGGAGAGGACGCCAAGCAGGGGCCCTGGAGGGCACAGAGGGGGGTGACCCATATGGGTGGTGGGGAGGAGCTGGCAGGGGAAGCTGAGAAGGGGACAGGACACTGATCCCAATCACACCCATCAAGAGCAGAGAGCAAGCCCGAGCCTGCTCCCCACAGTCCCCCACTCCTCCACACTGCTGGCTGAGACACCCCTCCCCCCAGCTACAAAGCACAGAACCTTCTCTGAAGCCATGCACAGTATCTGTGGATTCAGGAGCTCTCAGGGTAACACAGTCCCACCCCCAGAAGCAAAGGAAGTGCCCAGCAAACTAATAAGATACAGAGGCCCTGCAAGGTCAGCCACTGGACACAGGCCAGAGGGCCTGCTGAGACTGTCCCCTCTTATAGGCAAGGTCCCTGGCTGAGCCCCACCTATGTGGAGTGGTGTCCCACATAGGTCTGGGCAGTTTCTGGTCCCCCCTGCCATGGTGGTTCTTTTTGGCTGAGACTTCCTGGGGCACTACCCAGAGATGCCCACCACTAGGCAATGTCCCCCCATTCCTGAGGTTTCTCCTGGAATGGGCTTCCTGACCCAGCTTGTCTGAGAGTGTCCATGGATGGTAGGGCCTGCATGTCTCTGCCTGTCCGGCCTCCAGTCACTGCGCGCTTGTGAGTATGTGTGTGTGTCTGTGTCTGTGTGTGCATGTGTGTGTGTATGTGTGTGTCTGTGTGTGCGTGTGTGTGTGTGTGCGAGGCACATGTGTGGGTCTCTGTGTGGATCTGTGCGCGTGTGTGTCTGTGTGTTACTTGTGTGTGTCTGTGTGTGGGTCTCTGTGAGTATCTGTGTGCGTGTGTGTGTCTGTGTGTGGTGTCAGTCTCTGTGCGTATCTGTGTGCGTGTGTGTCTATGTGTGTGTGTCTGTGTCTGTGTGTGTGCACGCACAAGCATGCATGTCTGTGTGTCTGTGTGTCTTTTGTGTTCTCGAGGAGGCTGTGAGCATGAAGGGGAGTGAGAGCCCAGGGATGAGGCCTGCCGGGGGCTGGCCAACAGGGCTGGGGGGTGGAGGCAGCAAGGGGGCGTTGGTTGCTTGGGCAGAAAGGGGAGCGGAGCTGGGGAGGAATGTTTACCAGACACCCAGACAGCCTGGAGGGACAGCGCCCAGAGCCGGCTAGAGGCACACAGCCTCTGAATTAGGGGTGCTGCCACCAGCAGCCCCTTCCCCCTTTCTGCTGCCTCCCCTCCAGGGCCCCTTTAAGACGGGGCTGGTCCTCAACTCTCCCAGTTAACCCTTCCAAGTCCAGGTGGCCCCTTAGGCTCGGGCCGGTGGGCGGAGGCAGGAGTGGAGTGGGGGAGAGGCAGGGGCGGGGTGAGAGTTGTGAAGCCCCGAGCTGGGCCTGGGCAACAGAGCACTAGGGCGCCGGGAGCGGGGAGCAGAGCCGGTGAGGGTGAGTCCCCCCACCCCGCGGTGCCCGGCAGGCAGTGCCAGTTCCCGGAGCCCAGAGCTGGGGGGAGGGCCGGGCTGTCCCGGCCCTGCCCCCTCCCAACTTGGGCTGCCCAGCAACTTCGGCAGAAAGTTTGGCATCGGAGGATGGGGAGGGACGTGCTGGCCTGGTGCTTGGCGCTGAGCTGCTGGGGGAGTGCGGCCCCCTGGGGTGAGTGATGGTGGGGGGCTGGGGTCTGTGGGCGGAGGGATGGCAGGTGTGGGGGTGCCTCTAGAGCTCCGCTTGGGGGGGACAAGGGAGAAGAAGTGGGACACTGATGAAACCAACAGAGGGCCAGGAAAGGAAGGACGACAGAGAGAGGCACCAGGAGGAGTGGGACAGACACACAGCTGGACAGACAGGACAGGACAGGGTGGGCACTGACTTCAGTTCAACCAGCACAGAGCAGGCGGGATTCCCAGATCAGAATCTTCTAGAAAAAACCCTCAGTTCCAGAGGAGTCCCCTCACTGGAGCCCAAGGAGGGAAGTTGGATCTCTGTACCCCCCCAAACTCCTGCCTGCCCCCTGCCTGTCCCTGTCTGGACCCAGCCCGGCTGCTTCCAGCTTCCTCCTGTGCAGATCTCTCCCTTTCTCTCTGTCCCCGTGTCTGTGTCTCTGTCTCTCTCTCTGTCTCTGTGTCCCTCTGTGCATCTCTGTGTCTCTGTGTCTGTCTCTCTCACTCTGTCTCCTTGTCTCTCTCTGTCTCTCTGTGTCTGTCTGTCTGTCTGTCTGTCTCTCTCCCTCCCATCCCCAGCTCTCCCTTTCTCTGACTCTGGGTGGGTCTCTGCGTCCCAGGACTGACTTTCTCTGACTTCTCTCTCCTTCCCAGCTGGCTTCTCCCACCCCCACCGTGCCCCAGTTTCTTCCCCGCCGTCCCCCAGTCTGATGTATGAAGTCCCTGGAGACCCTCAGGGAGGCCCAGGGAGCAGGGCCAGTGCAGGGCGTGGGAGGAGGCCAGATCCCGGCCTGCTTCCCAACCAACGGCTGGAAGGACGAAGAAAAGGAGGGACGGACAGATAAAGAAATGGAGAAACAGAGGGATGGAGGGAGGGAGGGAGGAGGGAGGGACGGAAGGGTGGGCAGATAGAGAGACAGAAGGCTGGATGGGTGGATGGATAGATGGATGGATGGATGGATGGACGGAGGGACAAACAGATGGATGGATGGAGAGACAGAGGTATGGACGGATGTAGGGACGGAGGGATGGATGGAGGGAAGGATAGACAAACAGAGGGATGGATGGAGGAGCAGACAGATAGGTGTAGGGATGGACAGCCAGAAGGACAGACAGATGAAGGCTGGAGTCTCTCAGCCCCAGTCCCCCAGGAAGACTCTGGGCCCTTCCAAAGCTGCCCACATTTGACTGAGGTCACAGCTGTGGGTGCCGGCAGGCAGGGCTGAGGGACTCCAGAGCTCCGGGCCAGGGGAGGTGGCCTCAGAGCTAACAGCTCCTTCTCCCTGCAGGTGCACAGGCTGGAGGAAACCCCTTTGTGGGGAGCCCCGGGAACGTCACAGGGGCCCGGGGCCTCATGGGCTCCCTTCGGTGCGAGCTCCAGGTGCAGGAGGAGCCCCCGGAGGTGACATGGCTCCGGGACGGCCAGGTCCTGGAGTTGGCAGACAGCACCCAGACGCAGGTGCCGCTGGGCGAGGATGGACAGGATGACTGGAAGGTGGTCAGCCAGCTCCGGTGCGAGCCCCCCTGCTCCAGCCGCCCCGTTAGGGACCCCCAACCCATGGATAGTGTCTGGGTCACAGCCTTCCTGGCTGGGAAGCTGGGCTGGGAACATGGTGACCACTCTGGGCATCTGCCATGCCCCTGGGTTGCCTTTTCCCCCCCATGACCCACAAGGTCAGGTTCATTGCAGGACATCCCCAGGTTCTCACTAACGAGTCTCCTTGTGGCTGTCCCCCAGCTCCGATAACCCACTGAAACTCTGTCCCTCTCTGGCCCCTCAGAATCTCCTCGTTGCAGATCTCGGATGCAGGCTGGTACCAGTGCGCTGTGGTCCTGGGCGGGAAGACGTTTGTGTCCCAGCCTGGCTACGTGGGGCTGGAGGGTGAGCCTGGGGCTGGGGGTATTGGGAGTGTCCCCCCAAGACAGCTTAGGGATGTCAGAGGTGGCAGAGAGCAAGGAGCTGCTAAATGACTGGGAGGGGGTGGGACAGGGGTTCATGTGCTGGAGAAGCTGAGTGTCTTGGGGGCGGGAGATCTGTCTGTCAGTTGCCCCAAGGCAGGGGTGCTTGAGAGGGAACATTCTGGGCCTCAGAGGCACCACGGAACCCTGTCCGTCCTGGCCTGGGGCCCCGCTGTGGGATGGAGAATCCTGGAGAGTTCCCTGGGGGGACCCTGCATCAACTTCAGGGGGCACTCAGAGGGTCCCAGCCGCTGTCACTGCCTCCCCACGCTAGGCCTGCCTTACTTCCTGGAGGAACCGGAGGACAGGGCGGTGGTTGCCAACACCCCCTTCAATCTGAGCTGCCAGGCCCAGGGGCCCCCGGAGCCCGTGGATCTCCGCTGGTTCCAGGACGCCACAGTCCTCCTACCCTCCACACCGGGGCCTGGCCCCCAGTACACGCTGCATCTTCCTGGTGAGTCCTGCAGGATGGACAGATGGAGGCAGACAAGGGCTAGATAAACGGGTAGACGGTTCAGTCTGGTATCAAGGGCCCTGGCAGGGGAGCAGTGGGCAGCCAGGGAAGATTTTGTGCTTGTTCATTACCCTGTCCTTGTACCTTTGTTCCCAGGCTTTGTCCCTCTCTGTCTCGCGTTTGGGGGGCAGGCACACCCAGCCGTGCTTGTTTCTCTCTCTGTGTTCGGGGATTGCTCCTTGTGAGACTCAGGGTACCAAAGGTGGTGCCAGAGATCAAATCAGGGCCAGCTGTGTGCGAGGCGAGGGCCTTAACCCTGTCCTCTGCCTAGCCCCTCCTTCCGTGTCTTTGTCCTGCGTCTCTCTGTGTGTCTGTCCCCGTCCCTCTGTCCCTCTCACTCCTTCCATTCACTAGCATCTCTGAAAGGGATTCTTTGTGCTCGGTTTCCTGTGAGCTGTTCCATGGCTCAGGCGTGAGTGGGTCTCATGCCCTTTGTCTGCCCTTGACCTCGCAGGACTCGTGTGCCCTTCCACCTCCCCCCACACCAGACCCGCCCTTCAGGGGTGCCACTGCGGGTGGGGCTGATGGGACCGAGAAATGGGGGGAAGCAGAAGGCCAAAAGAAAGGCAGCAACAGAAAGAGAACAGCCTGGAGGGAACAGAGCACAGTCCCAACAGGTGGGGAGTGGGGGTGACAGGAGGACAGTCACCCCCTTAGGAGGAGAATCCCCTTGGGAAAAGATGGGGGCCATCTGGGGGCTGTCATGGTCCAAGGCAGAGCTGAGGAAGGAGAGAAAGAGGAACAGACAGGGAGACAGAGGGAGGAGGCTGGTCCCTGACCCGCTGTGTCCATCTGCTGGGCCAGGGAGGGGACTCTGGACAGAGGGTGCAGTGGGGGGGAAGGAAGGGCCCCACATTCCCAGCATTCCGGGGCCCCTGAGTGTGCAAGGAAGTGGCGGTGAGCAGCCCCCACCCCCAGAGGTGGGATGACTCAGGCCAGAAGCCGAGAGTCTGACTCAGCCTCCAGGACCCTGGATTCAGAGTCAGGGAAGGCGAGGGGAAAGTCCAGCCTCCCCCAATCTGGGCAAGAGAAAGGGGGCACCCAGGGGTGAGAGGGTCTAGTGTGATGCCCACCGCAGCGTGCTCCTGTGGGTCATGGTGTCTGGGGGGTGTCTGCGTTCCTCTAGAGCTGTGTGTGGGTGGTGGTGGTGGGGAACAGTAGGACCCTCTTTGTTCCAGACTGTCTGGTTTGTTGTTTGTTTTTGTTTGGGAGGCTTTGGTTGCTAGACTTACTCCTGTCTCTGAGCTCAGAGATTACTCCTGGCAGGCTCAGGGACCATATGGGATGTTAGGGATCGAACCCAGGTTGGTCACATGTAAGGCTAGCACCCGACCTGCTGTACTATCGCTCTGGCCTCCAGATCAGTGTGTATGGTTGTCATATATGTGTATCATCTCGGGGTTCTGTCCAACTGGTATGTATGGCATGTATGTTGTTGTGCATTGGGTCTTTTGTTTTTATTTATTTAGGGGTGGGGGTGAGATCTCATCCAGTAGTGCTCAGGGCTCACTCCTGGCTCTGTACTCAGGGATTACTCCTGACAGGACTTGGGGTACCATATGGGATGCTGGGGCTCAAATTCAGATCAGCTTCATGCCAGGCAAAAGCCCTCCCTCCTGCACTGCCTCTCTGGCCCTTGGATCATTTTTTTTTATAAGTTTGTGGTCAGACCCACTAATATTCAGGGGTCACTCCTGGCTCTGCACTCAGGAATTACTCCTGGCTGGGTTCAGGGGACCATATGGGACAGATTTAACCCTGGTAGGGCACATGCAAGGCAGGTACCCTATCTTCTGTGCTTTCACTCCAACTCATGGGTCCTTATTTTTATGTCCTTGTATATCTGGAATTGGGGATGTACTCAGGGCCCCAAGTGTGTGCTTGTGTGTGTATGTGTATGTGTGTGTGTGTGTGTGCGCACGCACGTGCATGTGATAATTATGTGTGCATGCGTGGAAGGAGTGGCAGTATGACAGTGTGAGGGGCAGTTGGGGGGAGTCGTGGCTACTTGTCAAAGAAGCAGCTTTTCTGGTCAGAAATGTGTCTTAATGGTGGCTCTGGTCCCTGGCAAAGCCAGATTGTACCCAATGGCCATTTGTATGTGTGAGCCCCCGAGTAACTTGGGTTGGCATCATGGGAACCACATGTGGATGGTGAGCCTCACACGAACTTTTGTATCTGTGTATAGGCAAATGTGGGTAGGGGGGGTCTGTATCCCTCCTCAGTGTGGTGTGGGGGGGCCTGCATTTTCCTGGGGATGTTGACCTCCATTGCTTCTTTGCACCAGAACCTGAGGTGTGTGCCCCATTCTGCAAGAGGTGGGGGTGTGCATCTGGCAGCATGACCCAGGGGCCCGTGGCCAACAGTGGGGGGGAGCAAGGCAACCTGTGTCCAGCTGGGCTGGAGCGGAAGAGGCTAGGTCAAGTGTGTGGTCAAAAAGCCGGCCTCAGCCTTCTCTCCTGCTGTCCGTGGGTCCAGCCTTGCCTGCAGGTGTGTTGGTCACTCCGGACATGCAGCTTGCGATGCAGGGGATGGTAGTGCCCGCCCACTAGTCCAGCTGGCACTGGCACGTTTGAATGTGTCAAGTGTGTATGTGTGCCAATGTGTATTTGTATATGTGTATGTACGTGAGTTTGTGAATGTATGTGAATGTGTGTGAATGTGTGTGTGACTGTGAATGTGTGTGTACGTGTTCATGAGAGTGTGCATGCATGTGTGTGTGTGCAAGTGTGTGTGTGTGTGTGTGTGTGTGTGTGTGAGAGAGAGAGAGAGAGAGAGAGAGAGAGAGAGAGAGAGTGCATGCCAGGGCGCCTGATGCCTTTTCCTGCCACCTGTCAGCCCTTGGTGTGTGGATGTGGGTCTCCCTGTGGATTCAGGGCGCCTAAGGACTGTCAGGACTGCTGGTGCTGGCTCGGGGCAGGCCTTTTTGGGTTTGTGCTTGTCAGCGGCCCCCCCATCCCGCCCCCGCAGTGAGGGGGGGTAGGGGGAAGAGGCCACGTCCAGGAATTTGGCTGTTTGTGCTTCTGTGTGAGTCAGGGCGGCGCCTCTCTCTCTCCCTCGGCCCGCTCAGTCCCTGGAAAAAGGAAGGGTGGGGGGGCGCCGCAGGCAGGAGGCCCCGAACATCTGGAAAGCACATCTGGCTTGAGCGCGCTCCAGCCTCGTGGGGGAGCGTCTGCGGGAGGCAAGGGGGGCTTACGCTCTCCCCCTCCCTCAAGATGGCCCGCCTCCAGAGGGCCCCGGGTGGGGTCGCCCCTCGGGGGAGGTGACTGCGGTGACTCACGCGGGGGCGGGAATGCTGCGGTTGGAGCGGACCGGCTCCAAAGTCCGCGCTCCTCATGGGTAACCCGCGGGTCCCGCGCCATCCCCCAGGCTCTTTCAATGCGCCCTCACTGCCCTTCTTGGGAGACCCCCGGCTCCTCGGCTTCTCGCGCCTCCCCAGGCCCCTCCTCCGCGCCCCCCGCGTCTCCCCGCGCCCCCCACGTGCAGCTGGAACCTCCCGCGCCTGTCCTGGGCCGCCCACGGGCGCTGTGCGGGCACCTGACCTTGGCTGAGCACTGAGAGGCCTGGCAGTAGCGCAGCCCTGCCCACCCTCTTCCTGCTGGCCTGCATCCCTCGGCCTCCCCCAAAAGGAAACTCGGTGCTGGCGGGGAGGCGGGAACCAGCAGCGTTCCCTGACACAAGCCGAAGTGCATCAACTCTCAACTCGCATAAGGCGGCTGGGCCAGGCACGCTGTGGGCCAGCTCGCGTGGGTCCGCGTGTGCCTGGCCGGGTGTGTCTGTCTCACGTGCTTGTCTCTACCTTTGTGTGTGAGTCAGTGTGTCTGCCACCCCAGGAGGGGGGAGTGCCCGGAAGGGGTGAAGCCCAGCCCAGACCTTCCAAAGCACCCATTCAGCTCACACAAGCCAGTGAGAGAGCTCAGTGATCAGATCCCATTTGTTTTGTTTTGTTTGGGGGCCACACCCAGCGATGCTCAGGAATCACTCCTGTGGCTTAGGGTCCATATGGGATGCTGGGGATAGAAACCAGGTTGGCAGCATGCAAGGCAAGCACCCTCCGCATTATACTATCATTCTAGCCCAATATCCCATTTCTTTTTTTTTTAATTGAATCACCAGTTACAAGGTTGTTCATGATTGGGTTTCAGTCATACAATGTTCCAACATCAATCCCTTCACCAGCGTACATTTCCTACTGCCAATGTTCCCAGGTTCCCTCCTGTTCCCCCTCCCACTTTTCTTCTCTATCTATCTCGCTCCCTCTTGCTCTCATTCGATCACTATCACTCACACTCTCGCTTAATCAGTCTCACTCTTGATCACTCTCGCTCTCTCCCTCCCCTTTGGGGCATTATGGTTTGCAATACAGATACTGAAAGGTTATCATGTATATCCCTTAACCAACTTTCAACTCTCAGTTGTCCTCCTCCTCCTCCTCCTCCTCCTCCTCTTCCTCTTCCTCCTCCTCCTCCTCCTCCTCCTCCTCTTCTTCTTCTTCTTCTTCTTCTTCTTCTTCTTCTTCTTCTTCTTCTTC
>JAOXYA010114756.1:0-22285 GCA_028565675.1 Sorex palustris | reverse complement strand
CCGCCCTCCCCCCCTCCCTCCCCCCCTCCCCCCCTCCCTCCCTCCTTCCCTACCTCCCCCCCTCTCGCCCTCTCTCTGCTGCTGTCACAGCAATGGAGGTAGCGCTCACTGGGGTCACTACAAGGACTTGCTGGGGTCACACTCCTGCCTGTGATGAGAGCACCTGCGTTCATTTTAATTTTATTTATTTTACATTTGGGGGCCACACCTGTGACGCACAGGGTTTACTCCCGGCTCTGGGTTCAGGGATCCCTCAGTGTACAGGGTCTGGGAATTGGGTTTGGATTGGCTGTGTGCAAGGCCAGCGCCCTCCCTACTGTGCTATTGCCCGGCCTTACTTCAGTGGAAGCCCACCAGGGCTCCCTTCTTGGTCTCAGTCACATAGTTGGCTGATGAGGCACCTCACGAGAGAAGCTGTTGACACCGGGGATTGGACCTAGGTCAGCACATGCGAGGCCTTCGACTCAAATGAGCCTTCAGAGCTGTCCAGAAGCGTCTGACCTTCTTTTGGAGAAACAGCTTCCATAAATCTTTGTTTCATCAAGTTATAAGTGTTATTTCCTCAGCGTACTAAATTCATGTGCATTTCCCGTGCTACTTGGTAAGTCAGAATTTTAAATGCGATTAGTGCGATGGGTTTTAAAGACCAGATTGTGTGATGATCATCCAGAATTAAGGCGGATCAAGGTTCAAGTGTGTATTTGAATCTACGCACACACATGCCCGCGTTCTGCTGGGAGCACTGAGCTGGTGGCCCGTCTCCCGCTTTCCTCTCCACTGTGCTTGACTTGGGTTCTCTGTGCTGGAACTTGTGCTGAAATATGGGACCCGGGGCGAAGCTGCTCCTGCCCAGGGCATGGTCAGCCGTGCTCACTAGGGGAAGATGACACAGCGCCTCCTTGGTCCACACAGCTGCCGATGGTGCTGGGACAGGGACAAGGTACCCAGAGGCAGCGTGGACAACCTCAGAGAAGCTTGGCACAGCCTCTGTCCTTCGGAGCCCAAACTGGGAGCTGACACTTCAGCACTCCTGAGGGTGACACTTGGTGCTCTGGAGCTATAGCAGACCTGTTGCTGGGGTCATGCCTCACAAATGGGTGCACACTCAGGATGACCGGCCGGCCGTCAGCTCACACACAGATTCGTTTTCAACCCGAAAAGGGATCAAGCCGTCTCTTTTGCTTTCCTCTGGCACCGTTTTCAAAACCAGTTTAAAGTGGTGAGAAGTCAGGACTTCCTGCTGCCGGCGTGCTTCAGGAAGGCGCTGCTGGCTGGCTTGTGAGGGGCTCGGGCAGCTGCGCTAATCCGCCGTGCGCGGCCAACTTTCCCCGGACACTGTGCAAACATGAGATCACATCTTAGACGTTGTTTTGGCAAAAACTAGTGGAATAACATCAAGGGGCGACCCAACTCTTGCTGGCGGGGCCAGTGGTGGAGGGGGTGGGGCCCGCCCTGGCACCCTGAGGACTTGTGGCTCCTGGTCACCAGGCGGGGCCGTGGGCTGGGCTCCCTCTGGACCTCCAGGCACCAGCCCCTCATTTTCCCATCACGCGTGTGGCACAGAGCCACAACGAAGCGGGCGTCTGTGGCTTCGTCCCTCTGGAGCCTGGCCTTGCCGGCAGGAGCGGCTTGTGGGCTGTCTGGGAGCCTCCTGGGGGCACTTCTCTCCCCGCCCGCGGAGGTCTGATCTCTGTGGGAGTCTGTGTCAGATGGTCTCTCTTTTTCTGGGCACTGTGGGAGCGTCTAGCAGAGGGAGATGTTTGGGGGCTACGGGGAACCTCTGCACGTGTCTTGGGGCTTCCTGGGGCCGTCCTGAATTGTGCGCACCCAGCAGATGACTCTGGTGAAGCCCAGGCGAGGATCCGGACCTGGAGGCCCTGACCGCCTGTGCGAGGCCAGTGCTGGTGTCTGCACTCACCCCTGCTCGTCCGCGCTTCTGGCCGCAAGGCTCGAGTGCAAGGGGCCGTGGCTGCCTCATGCACGCCCTTGCTCTGCCAAAAGCTCCCACTCGGCAGCTCACACAACAGCGGGCATGGCGGAGCTCACCTGGGACAGGCAGCTCAGAAGCAGCCGGGCTGGTTCTGCCCCTGAGCAGCGGGCGGGTGGGCGGAAGCTGCTCCCGCGGAGCTGACAAGTTGGTGCTGGCGCTGGCAGCAGGTCTGTCCAGGAGGGAGCGTTCGCATACCTTCACCCATGTCCCCAGCACCCAGAGCCCCCTCCCTGCTCACACACCCTGTGGAGGAGGGAGAGCAGGCAAGTCTGGGGTCAGGGTGCCAGGTCAGGGGTCAGGGGCCACGTATGGGGCCGGGGGTCAGGGTGCGGGCTGGGCTGCAGATGCGGTTACGGGCTGGGGTAGGGTGCAGGCTCCTCATCCCCCAGCCTCTGCCCAGTCTGGGAGGATGCTCAGGGCTCACCCAGCACCGGCTAGAGGATGGGGCCCTTTGCAGCAGGAGTGCCCGTCCCGGCCTTGGCCGTGCACCCTGAGCACACACGTGCCTCAGCCCAGCTTAAGCCGAGCACGAGGAGGCCCCGCGGTGCTTCCCGAGGGTCCTTTGCTGCGTGAAGCAAACAGGCACCTACCTGTGTTTTCCAGGTGGAGGAAGAGAGCCCGGGTCTGAGAGGCAGTCCCCGAGGTGTGGCCACCAGTCTGAAGCCTTGCCCAGGTTCTGTTCCCAACAATGCCAGGGTTCACTCCTGAGCACAGAACAGAGTGGCCCCAGGCACCACTGGGAGAGACCCAACTCTCTCCCTCTGCCCCCAAGGACATCCTGAACTAAAGGGACAGGCTGCGTGTATGTCATTGGCCTGAGGCAGGGGGCATGGGAAACTGACACCTCTCACACCACACACCAGCCAGCTCCACAGGGACCCCACACCCACACGCCCACCAGCTCATACGGACCCCGAACACACACCCGACGAGCTCCACACACATCCCTGAATCACACACCCGACCCGCTCCCCCTGCACCCCTGAACTCATATGCCCCCGAGCAGCTCCACCCACACGCACCCCTGAGCCCCCCCCCCCAGCTCATCTGGGACAGCTGGCTATTAGAGCTGACATCTCAGAGGCACAGAAGAGAACCCGAGTGTGCAGCATGGGCTTGCCCTCTGAGAGTGGGTGCAGGGACCCACGGCCACCTGGGCATGTGGCGTGAGAGCAAGTATGCAAGGGTGCAGGTGTGCGAGAGGGGCCATGTGAGCCTGTGAGTGTGAGTGTGGAGGTAGGTGTGCAGGTATAGAGCAGGTGTGAGCATTTGCAGGCGTGAGTGTGCGGGTGTGAGTCTGTGCAGGTGTGAGTTTGAGAGAGTGACTGTGCAAGTGTGCACGTGTGCAGGTGCACGCAGGTGTGAGAGACCAGGCGTGTGAGTGTGGCAGGCTTGTGTGGATGAGACAGGGCTGGGCCCAGGAGGGCCTGCTGGGCGTGGCTGGGTGTGAAGGCAGAGCCGCTGAGCTCCCGGAGAAGAGGGACCACCAGGGCGATCAGGACGGGGTGCCTGGACCTCCTTGAGGAGCCCGAGGCAAACGGGCTGAGTCCTGTAACCCCTGGGGCTCGCTCCTGTTCCCTGTGCCCTCCCATCCAGGTTGTTTCAGGGAGTCCTATGTGGAGTTTGAGTCTGGGCTCCACCAATGTACACTGGTGCGACTGTTTATCAGACAAGCCTGTGAGATCACAGGCCCATGAGCCTGGCCACAAGAAGCAGGGTGACAGACGGAGTGACCGCGGTGCTGCCCTGCCACCAGCCTGCCTACGCTCCCTGTGTGAGCTCCAGTGCTGCCCGAGGGTGGTGTGTCACTGCATTCTGCCTCCTCTCCCTGGGAAGGCAGCCTTGCTCCGCCATCATCAATAACAGGAATCAGAGCAACGGTAGCACAGGAATAGCAGCAGTTATTATAACCATCACAATAGAGATAGTAGCAACAATAATAACATTAGCTGCAACAATAGTGCTCCTGAAATAGTAATAATAGCAATGTAACAGTAATAAGAGCAGTGGTTATAATCAAATCAACATAGCCACAATATTAATGGCAGCAATTATAAAAGCAACAACAGAGTGGCAATAACATAGCAATAATAATAATAGTAAACTAGCAATAAGAGGAGTAACAGGAGTAATCCTAATGGTAGCAGCAGCACTGACAGCAATAGTAGCAATAATGATAGCTGTAATGGGAGTAACCATTGTCCCAGCAACACTGACTGCAAACATGGACCAACTGCCACAGCTGTAGCAGCTGCTCACAGCTCCCTAGTACAGCTCACACGGCACCAACAGCAGCAGGAGTCGTGAGCAGTCAGTGCTGACCATGAGCCATTGGCACTGCTGCAGACAGTCGTGCGGGGCCATCACACAGGGCCAATGCGGCCTGGGCTGAGCCCATGGGGTCCTATTCCTGCCTTTCCTGCCCAGCCAGGACCGCTGGACACCCAGTCCCCTCCATCACTCTGAACTGTGAACTGGGGCAGGAGAGAGTGGCCCACTGACCCTGAGCCTCCACTGCTGGGTCTGGACCTCGCATCTCGGAGAGGCTGCCATTGCCACACGGCTGAGGGCAGCTGGGGGAAGGACACTCGGATGTCTCTTCCCAGCTGAGAGTAAACTCGAACTGCGTGTGAGTGCCCTCCGCCTGCTCAGTCCCCAGTGTGTGACAGTATGTGTGTGTGTGGATTGTGTGTGTGAGTGAAAGTGAGGGTGTCTGTGTGAGTGAATGTGAGTGTGTGTGAATGTGCGACTGAATGCAAGTGTGTGTGAACGTGTGTGTAAATGTGTTTGAGTATGTGAGTGAATGTGTGAGTAAATGTGTCTGTGTGTGAGAGTGGATGAGAGTGTTCAAGAGTGTGTGACTGTGTGTGGGAGTGAAAGGGAATGTGAGATTGTGTGTGACTGCGTGTGAGTGTAAGTGTGTGTGAGTGTGTGAGTTAATATGTGTGTGAGTGGATGTGAGTGTGCGTGTGAGTGTGTGTGAGTGGAGTGTGTGTGAGTGTGTGAGTGGAGTGTGTGTGAGTGTGTAGTGGGGGTTCAGCGAGTGGTCACTCGCCAGGGGTCCTGCCGCCTCACGGGTCCCTGCAGTGGAGCTCATGCCCTGAGGAGCCAGGAAGTGCCTCCTCAGCACATTTCCCAGCAGGCGCTGAAGCCAGACCAGCCCCCTCAGCCTGGCCCCAAGCTCCTCCTCAGAGAGAAGCCGTGGGCCCAGCCGCTCCTTCCCCAGGGAGATCCCTGCCCGCTCTGCCAGTTAGCCTGGAAACAGTCTTGGCGCCCTGGACATTTGTCTCCCACCTCTGAGCTTCCCTATCTTCCCTCCCAGCGTAGGAGCCCACAGCTCAGGCCGGCAACACGGGCCTCAACAACAGAAAGTTTCCTGTTTATCTTACAGCAAGAACGCCTGGAAAGAGGGAGTCTGAAGCCAGACGTTTGTTCCAGAAGGTTCATCCACTTTCCCGCTGAGTTGCCTGGGAGGTGGGGGGTGGACTCAGGAGCCCATGTCTGGGTGCTGCTCTCTGGAGGGGTTGGCCAGGGCGTCCCCTGGGCTCCCGTGCTGCGCCCGTCCGGGGGCCCAGGAGGGGAGAGCGGGCTGTCCTGCCAGGGTGGGGGTGGGGGCTTCCTGCTTCCAGCGCTTCCTCTCCTCCAGCCTCCCTGCAACTGAACTCCGGATTCTCTTCCTGCTGCCCAACCTCCCACGGGGGCTGCCCTCTGGCCGCCCCAGCCCCACCTGGCACTGCTCACGATGGATTCTTTTGAACCCTTCTCCCAAACTGGGCTGCTACGGTGAATGGCCTGTGGCAGCCGGACTCACGGTCCACAGGGCCCGTGGCTTCCTCGTCCATCGTCAGGAGAGCTCACAGCATCGTGAGTGACTCCAGGACCTGTGGGGGCACCATCTCAGTTCACCATGGGTCCACCAGCCCGCAAAGTGCGCCCAGGTACTTGCCCTGGGATGGACAGCTGTCTACCTCCACAGCCCCGCAGAAGGCAGGGTCTCATTTGGAGCGGTGACCATGATTTCCCCTGACTGGACGGGCACCCCAACTTCCCCAGGGGGCTGTGCACCGCTGAGGTGGTCCAGCTGAGCAGGTCACAGGACTTGTTTTTATTCATCCTGTGCTTGTTGCATTGGGGAAGCAGGAGAAATGGACCATTCCCTAAGGGCTGTCCTCATCTCCAGGAGGAGGAACAGGCACTATATCTGGAGGATATCTCCCTGAGGGAAGGTCTTGGCTCCCTGAGGGAAGGTGTCATCTCCCTGAGGGCAGGTGTTATCTCCCTGAGGGAAGGTCTCCTCTCCCTGAGGGCAGGTGTGTCTCCCTGAGGGAAGGCCTCATCTCCCTGAGGGATGGCTTCATATCCCTGAAGGAAGGCCTCATCTCCCCTGAGGATCAGTCTATATCTGGAGGATATCTCCCTGAGGGAAGGTGTCATCCCCCTGAGGGAAGGTGTTGTCTCCCTGAGGGAAGGTGTCATCCCCCTGAGGGAAGGTCTCATCTCCCTAAGGGCTGTCCTCATCTCCCCAAGGACCGGCCCTATATCCAGAGGATATATCTCCCGGAGGGAAGGTGTCCTCTTCCTGAGAGAAGGTGTCATCCCCCTGAGGGAAGGTGTGGGCTCCCTGGGGAAAGGTCTTGTCTCCCTGAGGAAAGGTCTCATCTCCCAGAGGGAAGAAGAGCTTGTCTTCCGGAGGATGGTCTCATGGTGACAGTCCCAGTCAGTGTTGTTCTAGTATCCCCAGTAGGGTCTGCTCCACAGTGTTTCCCATTGTCCATGTTTTCCTGCCCTCCAAGGAACAAATTCTGCCTCTGCCAAGATGTGGGATTCGCTGCTTTCATGCCACGTCCACCCCTTTCTACAAATCCTCCCCCCGGGTGTTCCTTTCATGGTCCTGCCTTTCTTTCCTCGCAGTTCCAGAGGAGGCTGCCACAGCCTCCCCGCCCTGCATGTGTGGGGGTCTCTCGGGGGCAGCAACGTGGGGCTCCGGCTCCTACTGGGGAGTGAGGCCCCCGCTCTGTGGGGCTCCTCGCCCCAGAGGGCCCCCACACCCCTGCCTCTCACGGGGGCAGTGGGACTCTGGGCACCTTCTCCTGCAGAGGGTCAGTGCGGAGTGCGTGGGGGGCGGCCCCTTCCAGCCTGCCCACGGACCCCCGGGAGTGGGGGGGGCCTCCCTCTGTTCTCTGCTCAGGCACATCCGGCGCCTCCGTTTACATCTGCACTTCTGGCTACCCGCGGAGCACTCCCCATCCTCTAATCACACAGTTATCGTGTAATTAGGGAGCGAACATCTGCAGGGCCGCGCCATCACACGGTACCACCGGCTCCCGGGGGGCTGGGGGCGGGCCAGGAAACGCGGGGGACAGAGTCCGAGTCGCACAGCCCTGTGCACGGGGTCTCTCCCCTGCGGCCCCCGCCCCTCCAGGTGACCAGAGCAGGCAGGGCACGAGGCCTGCTCTGAGGGTCCCGCGAGGCGACTCACGCCCGCCCCACGCGCCCTGCTGCCACACTCAGTGCCCCGCATCTCCAGCTGCTCATGGGGCTTCGGGGTTCCCAGGCTCCCACCCATGCCTGAAGCCTGCAGGGGACCCGTGTGAGCGGAGGGGCGGGGCCAGCGGGAAGGGCGGGCCCCACAGAGGGGCGGGGCCTCGTAGAGGGGCGGGGCCTCGCGGATGGGCGGGGCCTCACTGATGGGCGGGCCATGAGCAGGGCTGCAATGGAGGAGCAGGACTGTGTGGGGGCGGGGTTACAAAGGGGCGGGGCTGCACAGAGGGTGGGGCTTTCCCGGAGGGGCGGGGCTGCACGGAGGGACGGGGCTGCACAGAGGGTCTTCAGTGTGGGGCAGAGCTGTTCAGCAGGAGCTCACCCCCGTGGGGGCGGGGAGTGGAAGGAGAGGACCCCAGCGGTGCAGGGCAGCAGCGGGCTGAAGGCAGGGGAGGGTCCTGGAGGAGCCCATGAGTTGTACAGACCTGGGGCCAGCTCTCGGAGAGGCAGGCGAGGGGCACTGTCCGTGGGGTTGGTGTTGGCCAGCGTGTCCCGAAACCCAGGCATGAGTAGCTAAGTCACCATGAATCTCTAAGAGAAGAGGGAAGGGCGGGCTGAGTGCAGGGCTGCTGGGGGGCTGTGCTGCAGCAGGGGTGAGGAAGGACCCACTGCCCGGGCTGCTCTCCAGCCGCCAGCCTCCTGCTAAGACGCAGTCCCTGCTTTTGGTTCCTTCTTCACAGCACCCAGCCTTCCAGAATCAAGTACTCCTACAAAGCTACAACCACCGAACTCACCGAGAAGCAGAAAACACGAGCACACCCACAGTGCACTAAAAATGTCTGAGACTGTGGTGTGTGTATCTTTGGGGCGCAGCTGTGGGTGCCGGGAACTGGGCCAGGGCCCTGCCCGCACGCTCCTGCTCCAGCCCTTTGTGACTCTCCAGGCTGCATTTGCCGAGATCTCCGGGTCCCAACTTCTCAAGGCACAGCATAAGGAAAATATTCAGGTGTCGCCAGCAGAATCCACAGAGATGCTCCAACCCATCCACTGTGCTTCTCATGACAGCAGCTGTCCCTGCCAAGGGAAGTGGTCGGACTTCAACACCTGGTCAGCACGGCTGGCCACTGTGCCCATGCATACTGTGCTAGCCTGTGGGGTGTCTCTGCCTTTCCCAGTGCCTGGGACACTCCAGGTTCCTTCCAGACCCCCCCCCCCAGGCTGGGCTGGGGAGCGGGGGGGGCCCATCTGGAACTCTGCAGCCCCCTGCCTGCAGGAGGCAGGCTCTGAGCAGAGGGACCTGCTGTGGGGCAGGAGTGGCAAAGACAGCAGCCTCGGGAGCCCCCGCCTTCTCCCTGAGCACCAGCCCTGGGGCATCGTGGGCACTGGCTTGAGGCACCCAAGGCGGGGGCTCCATGTGCCACAGCTCTCGTCTGGGTCTTGTGTCTGTTGATTCTCTACACCGGGCAGGCAGCGTATCTCATCACATGCAGCTTCCTTGGAGATCAGCTGTGGAGCCAGGAGCTGCGCCTGCCCACTTGGCCAGGGGGGATACTCCATGTGAGCCCAAGTCCACCTCGGGCCTTTGCGCCCTGTGCTGCTCTCGTGACCACTCAGCACCAGGGACGCTCTTACCGCACAGATAGAAGCAGGAACCCGGGCCCCCCCACTATCCCTCCTCCGTCTGCTCCTCTCTCCGGGCCCCAGGGCCCCTCTGGCTGAGGAGCCCTTCCCGGATTCGGACTCTTCTGGGGTGATGGAAACTCAACCACTTGCTCTGGAGGTGCCTGTGACAGCTCTCTCGGGTGGCGAGGAGGTCAGGGTGCAGTTGACAGCCGGATGGAGTGGGCTCACTCCCATCACTGCCCACAGGGCGCCTTGGCTGCCCGAGAGCCTGTTCCCGGAAAGCGCCACGCTGAGCATGTGCTCGTGTCCTCCCGAGTCAGGCCTGCAGCATCCAGCTGCCATCCTGGGCCCTGAAGCCGCTGCTGCAAGGTTCCGGTGTCAACTTACCCTGAGTAAACAGATCAAACCCACTTCTTCCGCTTCCCTTTGAGTCATCACAACTAAAAGGCTTTATCGATCCATCGCCCTTCTCCTTGGCTCTTGCCTGCTCTGTGGGGGTGCATTTATGAGCGGGTGACCTCGAGTTACTCTGGGGCCTGGTTCTCTGGCATCCAGGGCACAATTGATTAGCCAGTGACCCTGTGGGACACCAGACACTGGTGGCTGCGGTGGGCTTACAGGTCATGTCCCTGGATGAGGTCCAGTTGCCCTTGTGAATGGTGGCAGCGGCTGAATGGTCATGCAGGTGACAATTCTGAGCACTGACCTCCCCGAGGCCAGCCCCTTCCCAGTCTCTGAAGGCGCAGAGGCTTGGACAGCATCCACACCGTTTGCTGTGGCAGCGTCCACCTGCCCCTCCATCTTTCAGCGTGAAGCCGTCCAACCTCTGGTCCCGTGCTGCTGCCCTTACTCTCCTGGGGCCTCGAACTTCCTCTCTGCCACTGCTACATGCAGCAGGGAGCAGCTCTGGCGGTCTTAGGCGCCCCGAGCATGGCCTAAGACCCTTATCAATCCTACAGCACAGCCACACCCCTTGCACACAGACTCAGTCTCGACTCGACGATCTTCACCATTGCTCTGAAACCCTAATGCGAGTCTGGTGCACACAGGAGTTTTTATCTGCTTTTGATCGGACTGCTTTTTTAAGGGTCTTGTTTCATCTGATCGTTTATTGTCATAAATAGGTAGTTTCCCAGTTTCAATTGCATGTGACTCTCACCAGTCTTGTGAATGCGTATAAATTCGCTTACAACAATTGGGTTTGGAGCTGGCATTTCATGTTCCTTTCAAAAGACAACTTGTCCTAAGAATAGGTGTGAAAGATCTCAGTTTCCGGAGCACAGGACAGCAGGAAGACCCTTTCCCTTGGGCACTGCGCGTGAGCAGATTGGATTCTGAGAGGCACTGAGGCAGCCCAGAGGCGGGGATGTGGGTCCTGATGTGGAACCAGGGTGGGGAGAAGGTTCCCAGGCTGCATCTTGGTGCCAAAAGCATCCTGTCTGCCCAGCACCTTGCTCCTGGGCAGGAATGGGGACAGAGCTGAAGTTGGTCTCCTCTGACGGGGCCTTGGAACAGCTGTCTTCAAGACTCACAGTTAGCCTCAGTGGACAACATTCTTGGTTCTAGCCCTTCGATTTCTCTGTCAAGGTCAGCGGTGTGCTGAGACGTGCCCGAGAACTCGCTTTTCAATGCCTTCTGCGTCAGCTACTGTCTGGGGTCTAGGAAAGTGACATACACAGGTGACATCCTGGCCCTTCCTCTCTAGAAACAGTTTGGGAAACATTAAAGAAATTTTCCAGAGCTGGGGGCGAGGAGAGCTCTCAGAAGGCTGAGAAGATGCCATGTGGAGGCCTGAGTCTGATCCCTGAGCACTCCCCAGAGTGGCCCCTGAGGGGTGAGCTGGGGCCACCCAAGAACTGCTGTGTGTGGCCCCAAACCCAAACCAAGCAAACAAAAAACAAACCAACACTCCACTAACATCTTACTGGTCAGATGCAGAAATGCTTATGGCTCTTCTCAGTACTTTTATGGTCCCTGATCGTGTCTAAAGAGCTTTTTAAAAGCGGAGAATTGGCCATGTAAAAAAATAGAGATCTATTCAAACTTAATGGGAGCACAACTGCTTCAGTTCAAATACCATTTCAAGGATTTGGCAATAACATGGCATTCCCCATGGAAGACAGAGTATTTCTCCATGACAGTTAAGGAATTCTTATGGGGAAGAGCCAAGCCGAGAAGTAGGGCCAAAAAGTGCTGCTCTGAACCCAGAGCAGCTGTTGGGTGGGGATGGGTGAGAGCATGTGTTAGCTCTCGAGGGTGTGTGAGAGAAAGAGGGCGAGCGTGGGAGAGTGTGTGTGAGGGTGTGGGAGAGTGTGTGAGAGCATGTGAGAGTGTGTAAAGGTGTGTGAGAAAGAGCTGCAGAGCGTATGAGAGCGTGGGAGAGCATGTGAGAGAGTGTGAGGATGGATGAGAAAGAGCTGCAGAGCGTGTTAGAGTGTGTGAAAGCAAGGGAGTATGAGAGAGAGTTCCAGGGCATGTGAGAACATGTGAGAGCGTGTGAGGGTGTGTGAGAGTGTGTGAGAGTGTGTGAGGGTGTATGAGAGCAAAAGAGCATGTGAGAGCGTGTGAGAGTGTGTGAAAGTGTGTGAGAGCATGTGAGAGTGTGTGAGAGTGTGTGAGAATGTATGAGAAAGAGCTGCAGAGCGTGTGAGAGTGTGTGAAAGCAAGAGAGCATGAGAGAGTTCCAGGGCATGTGAGAATACGTGAGAGTGTGTGAGGGTGTGTGAGGGCGTGTGAGAGTGTGTGAGTATGTAAGAGTATATGAGAATGGGTGAGAGTGAGCAAGTGTGTGTGAGAGCGAGAGAGCGTGGAAGAGAGAGCTCCAGTGCATGTGAGAGTTTGTGAGGGTGTGAGAGCAAGAGCACGTGAGAGAGGGGCTGGAGCCATGCACAGCGGGGAGGGCGTTTGCCTTGTACACGGCCACCTGGCTTCGATTCCCAGCGTCCCATGTGGTCCCCCGAGCACCACCAGGAGCAATTCCTGAGTGAAGAGCCAGGAGTAACCCCTGAGAATCACCAGGTGTGACCCCAAAGGCAAAAACAAAACAAAAAAAAGAGAGCATGTGTGAGAGAGCGTGCACGCGCGCGAGAGTTCCAGAGCATGTGGGAGTATGAGAGAGCGCGTGTGAGGGTGTGTGAGAGCGAAGAGCATGTGAGAGAGTTCCACAGTGTGCGAGGGCATCTCCTCATTTCTCACAGGAGAGTTGCCCACCACCACTCCCTCGCCCCCCGCATGTTTCTACAAGGGAGGGGAGTGCCTGTCTGCCCCCAAATCTCCAGATACTTTTTTTTTGGCTTTTTAGGTCTCACCCGGCAATGCACAGGGGCTACTCCTGGCTCTGCGCTCAGGAATTACTCCTGGCGGTGCTCAGGGGACCATGTGGGACGCTGGGAATTGAACCCGGGTCATCCGCGTGCAAGGCAAACGCCCTACCCGCTGTGCTGTTGCTCCAGCCCCTCCAGATACTTCTAAGGTGACAATTCAAGTTTTGGGATTATCTGCGTCAGGAAGACTGTGCTTTCATAATAATCATCTAATGCGATTTCATGGGAGTGTAAGAAGATTATCAATAGTTTGTGAAGTGAATTTAGAAACCATCCAGCTTAACTGTTACCTTTAAGACCTGATCCTTAGTAGAGCTGGTTTGGGTCATCGTTATTAGTATCCTTTGGGGCAACCTGGCTCTGCTCAGGGCTCCCAGCCGACTCCCACACTCAGGGAGTGCGCAGGGGTGAACTGGCTCGACAGAGCAGCCCTCTTGGCGCCATGCGATCTCTTAGTCCTTCATTTAAAATTTTAACGAAAGTTCCTACTTATCCAAAGCCAGGTTTCTAGTTGGTCTGGAAACGTTGTTTTCCGCTCTTGGTCTATCACTTATATAGTTGCTTGTTGTAAGATGATTTTCAGAGTTACGTTTGCTGTATTCACTCACGCAGCACCGGAAGCCAGTGTGCCGGCCTGTTCCTTGCCAAGAGCAGACCACGTGAGTGGCCCGTCCCCCAACGCGTCCGATTGATCAGCCTTCACACGCACGTTGCCCCACCCCCGACTTCTATTTCCATCCACGTTCATCAGTGACAGTTCCTCCTCACTGATTGTGATTGTGCGAGCCAAATCTAAACATGCCTTATTGGAATATTTATGTCAGGCCTACAAGCATCGGAATATTTTAGGCGTTCAGCAAGAAAATATGTTTTGGAATCTGTGAAGTGTTTTCTAAAATTAGTCACATAATTTGCAGTTTTAAATTACGTCATGCTATTTTCCATTAACTTTGAAAATATTTTTCTTAAAGTCCATGCTATTTTCAATTTTGAGTACGTTCCCTGTGACTAGGTTTGGGGGGCACCAAACCAACCAGCTTCACTGAATCTTATCTCCTAGAGAGGGCCTGCCGGTGCCGTGTTCGGGGACACGAATGCTGGACTGGGCCGTTTCCGGTACCTGCGATGCATGTGCATAGTATGTTTGTCAACTGTGCGTTCCCCCTCTCGTGACGAGGCATGGTGAGGTATGAGCTCTGTGGGGGTAGAAGCAGACGCTTCCTCTCTGCCGTGAGGAAGACTCCCATGAGGAAGCCCTTTCTCTTCCTGGTGGTGTCTCCCACGCTCCCGAGATGGTACTGTCCTCTATCAAAGTGGAATCGGGTGTGTTCGACAGAGTCTGTTTCTACAAGGGGAGTAGCTGCCACCACTTCCCCACCTCAGTGCAGAGCCAGATACCAGCCTCTGAGCCATCAGATAGAATCTGGGTGTGAGAAAACCAACAGCAACTGTCCCAAGAATTACGCTAAAGCAAACCGAAAACACAGACCTGCCCCAGCGTCCCACCCGCCCCGCGGCATGAGGAAAGACTTTGCGCCCAGTCTGGACGACCCTGAGCAGGTGGACTCAGGCCGAGAGTCTGTCCTCACTGTGAGCCCGTCAAAGGCGGCAGCTTCCCCTTGACTGGCTGACACGGGGAATCATGGAATGGAAAAGGTACTAACAGACTATTGGCCAGGGATGGAGGCTGGCAAGAGGCTTTCTTCTTGGAAAAAACAACACCTTTCTCTTGGCGCCGGGAGTGCTGAGAGATTCGGCACCTGGGAAGTCGTGCCGGGAAGGCGCTGGGAACCCTGGGCTTTCCTCCCGCCAGCTTGCACCCGGGCTCCCTCGGGCTGGGCCTGCAGCCTCCCTCCCCACCAGCACATCCCCCACCCCCACCCCTTTGCCGGGGCCAGCCTCCGGGCCCCAAGGTGTAAATGCAGCTCTGGCCAGACAACTCGGCAGAGATAAAGGCTTTGTCTCCACCAGCTGCCTGCAAATGGGCCTGCGAAATGCCTCCCCCAGAGAAGACGACAGAGGAACCTCCCTGCCGTCGCCTCCTTTGTTCCTGAGAACACCGAGTCTGTCACATCCCCGAGGCCTTTGGAGAGTGACTGAGGGGCGGGGCGCTTGCTTTAGCCGAAGTGCTGTCTCCCCTCCCCCTCAGAGACTTGGGGGCCACTTGGCCGTTTCTTCTCTGATTCCTCCTTGGGATGCTCCCTGGGGCTCTCCGGGTGTCAGGGAGGGCCCAGGAGGCCAGTGTCAGCCGTCAGCCAGCTTCTGTTGCAATGCGGAGGCTCATCTCGGGTATGATGTCCAGAGCTCGGCCGGCCTTGCCCAAACGCCTTTGATGGTCGGGGATCCCAGCGGAGCCCAGTGCGTGAGTGGAGGGGCGGAGAGAGGTGGGCTCTCTGGGGTGTCCAGGTCTGGCCTGGAGAGGCCAACTGCACCCTAGGCTTCAGTGGCGCTGCCCCTGCCTGCCCGCGGAGGCTCAGTTTCCAAGGACAAACCAGAAGTCGCCAGGGGGTCGGGTGGGATGGGGTGTCTCCCAGGGTCCATTATCATGTCAATGGCCCGGCAAGGCAATTTGAATTTGAACCAGCCAATTTGCATTGTGGGCTCGTTGCAGAGAGAAACCTTGGATGGCTCCGCAGAGCCCTGCCTGGTGCCCAGACTCTGCTCGCTAAGGACAGAACTGGCCACGCTATAAAGCAAGTGACCGGTCATTTTTCAGTCATCCTTGCAAAAGGCCTGCAGAGAAGACGGGTCTGTGGTCCCTGGGAGAATGTGGGTCCGGGTGGAGTGGGAAAGCCGAGAGGAAATGCCCGATCCCAGGGGCGGCACAGATGCCTTTCAGCTTCTACCAAAAACCAGCGCAGCCGCTTCTCTGGACTGGGAGGGTGCTGTGAGCCGCCGTCCCAGGCCCTGGGCTCGTCCTCTGGACCGCGGGAGGCCTGGACGGCAGCGGGGAGCTGCCCGAGGATGCTGTGAGAGGAAGACCATTCTAGAGCACAGGTGCCAGAGAACCGCTGCCGCCTCTGAGGGGCTGCGGAGTTCGGCGTCACGAGCCGACTTCCCGGGGTGCGCACGAAGCCCTGTGCTGTGTGGGCCTGAGCCGGCTCGAGGGGCGGGCAGGAACCTCCCGGCCTTAGGGCGCAGGCCCTGCCCTGTGCGTTCCCTGACTGGCTTCTCTGTGGGGGCCTCCGAGGGGGATGCTGGCCTTCCCCATCCAGGGCCACCAGCAGCCCGGACAGGGAGCACCACCTGCGGAGCCCAGCACTGGATGGAGGAGCCACCAGTGAGGAGTGAGGCTGGGAGCCGCGACTCTCCAGGCAGCTGTTGCCTGCTGGGGTGCGGGTCTCTGCCTGAGCCTGAGAACCAGAGGTGTGTGAGAGTTTGTGTGAGGGTGTGAGAGAGTGTGTGTCTGTGTCTGAGTTCGTGTGAGGGTCTGTGAGTGTGTTTGAGTATGTGAGAGTGTCTGTGTGAGTGTATAAGAGTGTGTGAGTGTCTGTGTGAGAGTGTCTGTGAGTGTGTCTATGAGTGTTTGTGAGTGTGTCTATGAGTGTGTGTGTATGAGTGTATGAGAGTGTGTGTCTGTGAGTGTATGTGTCTGTGTGTGAGTGTGAGTATGTGAGAGTGTGTGGGGTCTCTCCTGGAGCAGAGGGTGTGTGTGCAGAGGCAGGTGTGGCTGTGTCTGAGGTGGCTGTATGGGGGAGCATAGGACGGGGGCTGGCAGCCCTAGTCCACCTGGTTCCCTGGGAGGCTTGGGGTGGGAGCTGTGGTTGCTGAGTGACCAGCGTCCCCCGGAGAGGGATGCAGTGGCAGGAGCCTGCGTGTCCCTGGCAGCCTGCTAGGTCGAGCCGAGCAGGGGGTGCGGAGAGGCCTGAGGGCAGGCGGGGTGGGAGCAAGGTCTGGGCTCCGTGAGTGCCGGAAGAGGGACAGCAGCAGACCAGCGGGCTTGCCGCCACGCTCCCTCCTCACCCACCGGCCAGTGTCAGTGCCCCCCTTCTCCCCACCTCTGCACTGAGCATTGTCCCCCTGGGTGTACATGTGATGCATGCCAGACCCGTGTGTGCACGTCAGATCTGTGTGTGCATGTCAGAGCTGTGGGTATGTCAGATTCATGTCAGATCTATGTGCACGTGAGAACCTGTGTATGTACATGTCAGAACCATGAGTGTCCATGTCAGATCAAGTCCTGTGATCTGTGGGAAAGGGGCTGTGCCCGCCTGCTGCTCCCTACATGTGCACAGCAGGACAAGAAGACTCAGGTTGTATTGGGGTGCAGGCAGGTCCCAGCGCTGATCTGTGGGGAATTGTGTCAGCTACCATGAGTTTGTCTCCTGTTCACACACTCACAGACACACAGCCACAGCCACACAGACACACACACAGACATACACAGAAAGACACACAGGCACTCATATATAGATACACAGACACACGCACAACATACATAGACACACGCAGATATGCACACAGAGACACAGAAACACACAGGTGCACACACAGACATGCACACAAACACACACATAGGCACACACAGACACACACAACACAGGCACACACACGGGCACACGGACACACAGACCATAGAAATACACACACAACACATACAGACACACAGAAAAACACAAACACAGGTGCACACAAACACACACAGCCGTCCTCACTCACACCTTGTAATGTTCCCTGGGGTCCCCATAATACATTTCGCGGGAACTTCATCTGAATATGTGTAGCTCTTGGATTTTTCGACAACACCACTGTTTCTGGGGTCACACCTGGTGGTGCTCAGGGCTGACTGGCTCTGTGCTCAGGGGTCAGCTACCAGATGGCTGCCTGCTGTCCTGTCATTCCAACCCAGAAACCAGCCCAACTCTCCACCCGATTCCGACTCCCAGGCCCCAGCGAGTCTCCACCCGGCCCCGGCTGACTGCTTAAGGGCGTCCCCAGAACCGAGCTAGGCTGGCTTCTGCACCAGACCCTGCCTGTCCCGGCGCTGGGCATGGCACGTCGGTCCTGCCTGGGGCCCAAACATGGCTTTCTCCATAGTCAGTGCCTGAACCCTCCCCCAGGCTCGGGCAGGAAGCAGCCCCCGGGTTCCCTTCGGAGTAACCCGGGCGCGTGGGCATCTTGGTGCCAGCGTTGCAGGGTGTTTCCTGGCTGACTGACACCTTGCTTAGGATGTAGATGACAGCATGAGTGTGGATGCAATAGAGAGGCCCAGAAGTCTCAGCATGAGGATGGCACCTGGGGTCCCCATGAGCACGCGCGGGAGGACCCGGCCAGTGTGGCCCGGGGGACCGCGCCCTGCCTGTTTCTCATCCAGGCGTCCTTTGGACACAAGCTGCCACCCAGGGCCTCTTGGAACCACACAAAAGCGGCTGCTGAAGAAACTTTAAAAGTCTGAAATGAGAGAAATATGGGACGAACGGACCACACAATGAGAGCGAGAATCGTGCTCTGCGGTGAGAGATGTTCAGAGACAGGACTCTGCAGAGAAAATAGAAGCCGCTCCCCGACCACTCCTAAGAATAGACTTAAATCCTGTTATGAATATTGAAATGCGTCAAGTTCAGGGGCAACCATGTCCTGGGATCCCTCACTGAGCCACAGCAGGGTGTGAGTGTGTGAGAGTCTGTGTGCACTGATGTGTGAGAGTGTGAATGTGTGTCTGTGTGTCTGTGAGAGACAGTGTGAATGTTTGAGTGTGTGTGTATGAGTGTGTGTGAGTGAATGTATATGTGTGTCCGTGTGAGTGTGTGTGTCTATGAGAGTGTGTGAGAGTGTGTGAATGTATGTCTGTGAGTGTGTGAACTTATGTGTGAGAGTGTGAATGTGTGTGTATGTGTGAGAGTGTGAGAATCTGTGAATGTGTGAGTCTGTGAGTGTATGAGTGTGTGTGACAGTGGGAGTGTGTGTATGTGTATTGGTGTGTCTGTGAGAGTGCTCGAGTGACTATGAGTGTGTGTGTGAATATATGAGTGCGTATGAGAGTGTGAGTGTATATTTGTGTCTGTGAGAATGCGTGAGAGTGTGTGAGAGAGTGAATGTATGAGTTTGTGAGAGTCTGTGAACTTACGTGTGTAAGTATGTTTGTGAGAGTGTATGAGAGTATGAGTGTATGAGTGTGTGAGTATGAGTGTATTAGAGTGAGTAGAGAAGTGTTTAAGTGTGTGAGTGTGAACATGTAAGTGAATGTGTGTGCGCGTGTGTTTGTGACACAGAGAAGATCCAGAAATAGGTATGGAACGCTGGTGTCAGGAAACATTACGGTTCATTATTTTCCAATGCTTGTAGTATTAACAACATTCACATTCTGATTGTAGGATTGAAAACACTACATTTGACCACCTAGAAAGGGAGGGTGGTTTAAAGCAGGAAAAGGGGTGTGAACGTCAGGGTTTTTAAAGGTAGACAGCTGTCAAGTTCGAGTCTTACGCTGGGGTGCAATTCGGATGGTCTGTCCACGTATCAGCGCAGACTCCTGGCAGGATTAGGGTTGGCAGTTGGCCATGGGTGGTTGCAGCCCTGCGACCCTGGCCGTGACCAGGCCTCCCGATAGACACCAAGGAACGGTCAGCAGCAGTGGAGGCGGCTTTGGGCGCTAAGGTCAGTCTGACCTGGCCCTGGTCCTGCAGGCCGGCCCCTATGTGAGAGAGTGCTGGCCGCATGCAGCCAAATCTCTCAGAGTGGTCGGGCTCAGGACTTTAGAGTCCTTTAAGGAGTTCACGGAAACGGAGTCAAACCATTCCCTATTATCAAGGAAACTTGTTTGCTTTGGGGCCACGCCTGGCTGTGCTCAGGGGCCACTTCTGGTGGGGCTGGGAACTGTACGAGGTACCAGGGATCAAGGCCTGGTCAGCTGTGTGCAAGGCCAGAGGCTCACCTGCTAACTGTCTCTCTGGCACCACTGAAGGGAACTTTTTTTTTTTACTTTCTGGGTCACTCCCATCAGTGCTCAGGGGTCACTCCTGGCTCTGCACTCAGGAATCACTCCTGGCGGTGCTCAGGGGACCAAATGGGATGCTGGGATCCAACCGGGTCGGCTGTGTACAAGGCAAACGCCCTCCCCACCCACTTACTGATCACTTTGGCCCCGAAACTTTGAACACTTGCTTGCCTCCCTGCCCTGTACGGGGAAGAAACTAGTCAGGCGTAGCGATTCTCTGCAGAGACCATGTGGCTCAGGATGTCTTCATCTGCTCCTGCTTGGAGTTGAATCATGGCTGTCTTTGAAGACGTCGGTCACCTGCCTTTCCTTACCTTCTCATGGACAGAACAGGACCAGGACACCTGCCCGTGAGGGGACCCTATGGGGCTGGCGGTCGGGTCTTCAGGGCCCTTTGGTCATGTCCCCTCTCGGGGGGGCCGCTGTGGCCTGGAGACAGGCCCCCCCCCCCTGTGTGACTGGGCGTGTCTGCCCACACCCTTGAGTGCTGCTTTCTATTTAAGGAGCCGGCAGCTGCTGGGGCCACCCCGCCACGTCCCTCCTGACTGCCCACACCTGTTGGGTCGCATGGACATTCCTCCCCGGGTGCAGGGAGAAACACAGTGACCCCCTGCAGGCCTGGACCCTGGACACACTGTGCTGGACACCCCTGCCCCTGCCGGCCTGCCACCCCTCAGCCTCCTTGGCCACAGGGACCGTTCCATGGCCTGAAGCCCCAACGAGTGGGGGGCACCGCCGTGTTCGGGTGTCCTGTGTCCTTGAGGGCAGTGGGATGGGGGTGGGGAGATGGCGCTGTGTTCCAGTGTCCCTGTGGGTCGTGGGGTGGGCGGGGGGATGGCACTATGTCCCGATGTCCCTGCGGGCAGCTCCCTCCCTCTGGCCAAATATATAGTTTAAATTTGAAAATTTTCATAGTCTAAACTATGAAAAAGCTTAAATTAGGCTTTTTCAGTTTTAAGGGGATTGGCAGCGTGACATGATATTTTCATCCCTACCCGTGCAGCGAATAAGAGGCTCCGTGACGCCCTCCTGCGCTTCTGTATGGAGAGGGGGAGTGTGCGTGGCCGTAGGTGCTGAGTCCTTCGGAGTGGGCGGGTCCCAGGAGAGCCAGGTGCAGCCCCACCACTCTGAGTTGGCGCTGCCCAGTTGGCTCTGCCCTCGGGCCCTCTTCTTGCTCAGGGTTCTGGGAGGGGCTGGGTTCATCCAGGAATGCGTGGCGGGGAGCCTGAGCAGAGCCTTCTGGAAGCATGGCGGGTGTCACGACCCTCACAAGCTTGCTCCCATCTGGGTTTGCACTCTGAGGCCCCGGGGAGGGGCTTGTAGTGTGGACAGGCAGGATGTGAGCCGAGAGAGGCCACAAGCGGCCACGGAACCATCCGGAGCTGTGAGCTGCGCGGATCCAGGAATGCTTAGGGAAGGGCTTGGGTTTTGGAGCACGAGCTGACCCGGCCACTCCCGGATGCAGGGCTCGCTGCCACAGGCCTGGACAGGCTCTCCCGGGGACAGCCTGCCCAGTGGTGCCCCGTGCTGAGACCCTCCTCACTCCCCCCAGAACTGCTTGCCGGGAAGCACGTCCTCGAAGCTGGGAGCTGGAGTTCCTGCTAACTCCAGAGAGCTGGGCCCAGCTGTTCCTATGACACTGAGACACCTCCCAGAACCTTCTTGGAATCACTCCAGGCCCGGGAAACAGCTCTAGGGGCTAAGGGCTGCCTGCAGCCAGAGCACCAGCCCCAACCCTTCCGGCTAAGAAGCAAAAACAAAAAGCCCGTTTGCTACATGTTTTATATTTTATTTTTATTTTTTTGTGTTACCCCTGGCGATGCACAGAGGTTACTCCTGGCTCTGACTCAGGAATCACTCCTGGCGGTGCTCAGGGGACCCTGTGGGATGCTGGGAATCAAACCCGGGTCAGCCACGCGCAAGGCAAACGCCCTACCCGCTGTGCTATCGCTCCAGCCCCATGTGTTTTATATTTTAAAATCACCTTGTGTATGTTTATGACTCCAGAGAAAATTTGTTCTCCCTTTTTCTGTGAGGTGTGAGTGTTAGTTTTCTTGCCCCTAACACTCTCAGGTCACCGTCGCATTTAGAGGTTTTTTTTTTTTTTTTGTTACTCTTCTTTCCTTCAGGGAGGACTGGGAACTGCTTCTTGCTCTCACAGAGGTGGCTTGGGGTCCTGACCCCGCTCAAGATGTGGCCCATTCTCTCCTGCCTCGACCTACCTCTGTTTCCTTGCTGCTGGGTTCTGGGATGGGAGGGTGCAGGAATCGACTCTCTAACCCAAAGTGGCCCGAGCTGTGCCTTGGGGCCCCTTAGTCACCAGCAATGACCCTCCTTAGCCGTCTGCGAGCACGCCAGCAAGAGTCCTGGGCAGAGGCCTCCACCCTGGAGGAGCAGACAGTCCGCACGGGGCGTGACCCGCACACAGACCAGCGTCCACGTGTCCCTCCGCTGTGCAGCACCACGGCCACCACATCCCACACCCTGGGCTTCCCATCTCTCCTCCCCGTGGCCAGGGGAGAAAGGCGCTTGCGGATCCCCGGTCCCTCTGCGTCAGAGCGCGGGGCCACACGTGCCTGTTTGGGCTGCCACTCAGCTCTGCTCCGAGTCAGCCCGTCCCGGATGCCCCCCTCCCCCGCGGCCCGAAGCAGGGGCCAGATAACTGTGGTCTGGGTGGGACAGCACAGAGGCAGCGTGAAAAATGGGCCCTCATGAGGCTCCCTCCCCACAAGCCGCAGGAACAAACAGCCATTGTCCGGGGAAGCAGGCGGCACCCCCGCTGAGCGGTGAATGAGGGGCTTTATGTCCAGGAGCCCTCACTCCACAGGGTCAGTCGCACTTCCCGGAAGGGGGAGCGTGGATGGAGACACCCCCCCCCCCCCCCCCCCCCCCCCCCCCCCCCCCCCCCCCCCCCCCCCCCCCCCCCCCCAC
>JAOXYA010114746.1:0-10583 GCA_028565675.1 Sorex palustris | reverse complement strand
TGTCTCCCACATACCTAACTTTTGGCCGTTTACTTTCTTGGTAAACTTTGCCCCAAGTTGTTGGGGTCTGGCCAAAGACACAGCAGCAATTTTGGGGTATCTGGAAGTCTGAAGGCCCATCAGGCTGCTGATGCACTTGCCTCACAGGTACAGATTGACCTGCTGGTGGCACCATAGCGTCTAATGATTTCTTTTTTAACTGTTACTACCTCTTTGGGGTTGCCTTCTGTTTTTCTGATATTGTCCCTCATGAATTTATCCCATATGTCTCTTACCTGACCTGAAGATATTTTGAGGTCTTTTTCTATCTTCTGTTGTTGCCTCTATGCTTTGTGGAGCACACCTTCAAGCTCAATGATTCTAACTTTGGCTGTTGTCAATTCTGCTGTTGAGGGCACCCATTGCGTTTTTCTTTTCATCTACCAAGTTTTTTTTTTTATCGATGACCTTTGTTTGTAGTTTTCTTATTTCTGCTTTCATATCCTCTTATATTTTATTTACTGTCCATTCCACTGCTGCTCTCATAACTTCCTGTATTTTATTGGATGTTGGATCCACTGTTCCTTTGAGCTCGATGAACATCTTTACCATTTCTTTTCTCTGAATTTTTTATCAGAGAGATTTTGTATGTAGTATTCAATGAAGGGGTTTAATGCTTCTATTTTCCTTCCTCCTCAAGGTGGTTTTCTGCACTGTTTATGCACTGCAGTGCCCTGAACATAGTGCCTGTATCAGTGATCTCTTCTTTCCCCTTCTAGGATATTCCATTCTTTTTATTATTATTATTATTCCTTTGTAACTAGGTAGAGCTACTTTGGAGATGGGTCTTATGGGTTATATTGGGGGATAATTGGTGGCCATGTCAGCAGCCACCCACTGGAAAAACTATGCTCTTCACCTTTCTAACCTGTGGGTGGGGTTTTGCAGAGTTCCATAGGTTTGAATCCCACTCAACCACAGTCTGACAGCTGCTTCTGTCCCCACAGACCCTCCCACCACCTTTACATATATTTTTTTTTATCTTGTGCAGTGTTGTGCAGTGTTTTAAAATACACTGATGTGTATGTTAAAGTACATCTCAGTTTAGATTATCCACATTTCAAGTGCTCAGTAGTCCCATATGGTCATTGATTCCCATGGATCACCAGGACTAGAAAATTTACCATTCAACATATTATAGTATAATGTATGTTTAATGTTTAGATTTTTAATTCATATATTTGTCACTTTTTAGTAGATTGATGGGGACATGATTTTGGGTCAGAGTATCTTTAATATATTTTCATGACTTTCTGTAAATTTTCTTCATAGTACTCTAGTGCTGATTTTCCCCTTAGCACACTCGTGGTTCATCAGTTTGCTCGAGTGGGCACCAGTAATGCCTCCATTTTGAGACCTGTTATTGTTTTGGGCATATCAAATATGCCATTTCCCGTTGCCAGGCTCTGCCATGTGGGTGGGATACTCGGTAGCTTGCCGGGCATTCCAAGAGGAATGAAGGAATCAACTGGTTTGGCCACATGCAAGGCAAATGCCCTACCTGCTGTGCTATTGCTCCAGCCCATTATCCCTTAAATAAAGCAATTAGATATGACTAGATTGTTTTGGCTTAGGCTTTTGTACTTTGTGGACTGGTTATGATAAGAGGTTTTTCATTTACACTGGAAAGTTATTATGTGTCTGATATAGTAGTCCTATACAATTTTTTAATTGATGTATAGGTTTTTCAAAAAGTAGTTTGTGCATATAAAATTTTGTAATCAGGGTTTGGTTCTCTGTAGAAACGTTTTCTCCTTGAATGCCTTGCCTCTGTGGTACTGTTGTCTCCAGAATTCCTGAGACTGAGGAATTAAAATTGCACTGTGAAATGTCTATTCAGATTATCTTACTAATAATTTCAAATCTTATTTTGAAATGTAGCCTGTGGATATAAAAGTTGTTGTTAATTTTAAAATACCACATTACTCTCTGCAGCAGTATTGCATAGACATTGTTACAGTTCTCCCACAGGCAGACCTCTTAGACACCTTCCAAAAATGAATAAATAAAGTAACAGTAAAATATTTGGAGGAAGTAAAACTAAAATTTAGTTCATGTTATTTGTTTCTTGAGTATTCAGATCCTCAGCACCGTAGAAAGCTGAATGTATCTTTCCTGGAGCGCAGGGCCTGTGTCTTAGTCCTATTCTTGCCTTTTAGGGGTCTTAGCATTGTACCTGGCACACAGTCATCACTATGTACTCTGAATAGGTTGGGAATTTTTTTTTTCACTCAAAGAATTACTTGTCCTTTGTCCATTACTCAAAGAAAAATGGACGTCTGTTGGATCTAATAACCAGAGCTGTTACTTTTCCAATTCCTGACACGGAAAAATAATCAAAATGCATAAAGATTACAAAAGAAATTGTGAGAAAAGTATTCCTAAATACTAAAGGAGTAGAATCTTTCAAAGATGAATATGTTACAAAGGCTGGAGAGATAGTACAGGGATAGTACGGCACTTGCTTTGTATGTGGCAAACCCTGGTCTGAATCTCTGGCATCAAATCTGGCTTCCTGAGTATCTCTAGGAATGATCCCTTAATACTGCTGGGTGTGTCCCCCTAAAAGAAGAGGGTTAATAATATAAGTCTGGAGGAATATGTTATAATTTATACTTCATATGTACTAAAAACATAGAGGAGTTTGCCACTTATATTGCAGGGAAAGTATTGCAAATTAATAGGTTTCTAAGGTATTTGGGATACCTTATTGGTTTATAATATTAAGTCAGCTAAAACTGGTAGATCAGTATTCTTTAGCTGTGTCTCTAAAGTCTGCTAGGAATAGGCCATATCTGTTATTAATTATGACAGATATTTTACATTAAATAATTACATGTGCTGGTAGTGTGGTGCCATGATAAATCTATCCATGTGATAAATTTCCCCTCTTGTCACTGTATAATAAAGCCTCCACTGTATAATTAATTTCTCTAATTCCTCAACTCTGTCCTGCCTAAGGACTTTGTACTGATTCTTCCCTTTTCCTTGTATGCCTCACCTGTCAACTATTTTACACCTGTCTTCTTGCTTAGCCTTCTTATCTCAGCTTAAATATCACTTACTCTGATAGGTATTCCATGAGGCCTTCGCTTCGTACTTCTACTCCAGTGGAAACCCAGAACTCTGTTGCATAAATGCCTTCCACAATGTGTCTCCTGAACTTTCTATTTAGAATAAAAATAGAAGTCCACACCAATGATGATTGATAGGCTCATGGGAAATCTGATGATCTGACTCCATTTCTTCCATTCACTACTGTTCTGTCTCACTCTCACTGCACCAGCTCACCAAACACAAGGGCACCTTATTGTATCCATAACTTTGCATGTCCTTCCTGAGTGTTTCAGGTGTTCTCAGAGTTTCTGCTGAATTCTTGAAGCTGCCCTGATCATTTTGTTTAAAAACGGAGCTAAATTATAAAATCTTTACATGTTCTCTGAGACATTTATCTAATTTGGTGTTCTTCACAACACCAACTGCCACTTGGACCTTTTTTGTATGTTTACTAGTTGCTTTGTTACTTGTCTCTTCCCCCTTAATGCAAGTAGCCTGGATGTGGATTGTTCTTTGTGCAATGTAATCAGTCCTTATCTTTTAACTGTACTTATCACACTATGGACTTTTCTGTGTTTATGTTCAGTATCTTTATTTGTTCAATAGCCTGCCTTCCTGCATACTTACTGCCCTTATATTATGTTCTGTACATAGAAGCCAGTTCATTTCTTAAGAAATGATAAATGTTATCTCATTGCTTCCCTGCTTATTACCCTGCAGCATTTCCCATGGAAATGATAACAGGCCTCCTGGATACAAGGCCCTGTCTCCTGTAGCTCTTGCTCTGCCCCTCAGCTTACACTGACCTCTGTCCACTCTCACTGATTTATTTCTGATTCTCAGCCAAGCCAAACTTGTTCTTGCTTTAGAGTCTTTGCACAGAAATTTCTTCTGCCTAGAACATTCTCTTTTCTGCTTCTGTTGTGTCTTCTTATCATCATTCTGTCTCCCTGTGTAGTCCTTCCTGGCCAAATTAACTAAAATAGTCTCTTCTACCATCCCTCTTTTATGTTTCTTTCTGTTACTCTATGAGTGGTTTAAATTATACTTAATTCTTCATTTTGTAATTCCTCTATTTGTCATCTCAAGTTTTTCATTTGGAGTGTTATCACATAGAGTAAGGGTAGTGACTCTGTCCTATTTATTGTTTCTAATATGCAGACTGTCCTTAACAACAGTCATTTTCTTTCTTATCCTGTGTTTTATACTCAGAGGCAAATATTGCTTCTGTTTCCTCATCAGTAGCCAGTAACTACACAGAAAATGGAGCTTACTAGGTGTTTAATTTGTTGAATTAATTATTCATCATATTAAGCATATTTTAACTCCATCTGTCAGAGTAGCTGACCTTTCAGAAAGAGTCATGCTCTTCAGACTTGAGTAGGCCTGGATAAGAACTATTGGTCTATCATAGTATTTCACTAATAAAAATAAATAAATAAATAAATAAATAAGAACTATTGGTCTGTTTAACATCTACTTAGTGATATACATAGCTACATTCCACAGTTGCTCTAGAAAATGCGTGAAAGTGCCTACTGTTATATTTTAGATCAGTAGGCCGATGCTGATGCTATTGATAGACTTTTCATATGTACTAATGTAGATAATAGCTTTTCCTATAGATAATAGTCATTTTATTATAAGCCTCAGTAGAGATTATATTGCCCAAAGTCAAATAAAAGGAAACAACATTCACATTTAAATATAATTTTTAGCATATTTTTAAAATTATTTTCTTTTGATGTGGGTGGCATATATGATTTATTTCAAACCTGTAGAATATGGCAGAGATAGAGAATCAACCATTTATTCTCTCAATTTGATCCTATAGTATGGCAAAGTTTGTGGTGTCAAGACCACCATCATATTACATTACATAAAACTGTCTCAATAGACCTCATTAAGAAACTTATCATTCTGGCCTAGAAGTCACTTTCCCTATTGTGACTGCCTTCGGAAAGGGCTGGATGTCAGAGAGCTGGTTATCCTCTAGGATCCAAGGGCAGCTACTAGTCATCAGCTGATAAGAATCAGGAATCTTCAGGTATATTTTCGTAAGCAGAGAAAATTTGTCAACAACCTGGGTGAGTTTGAAGATTTTTCTCCACTCAAGCTCCCTATCAACAAGGGACCTTCACCCAGATTAGCCTTGTAGAAACTCTTCAGACTTGATTCAGTTGCAGTGGATTTCTAACTTAAATAAATCAAGGTAACAGATATTCATGATTTGTGCCACTAAGTTTGTGGGACTTGATTCTGTAACAGACAGAAATCTTATATCCCCGAGCTCCTCTGTCACTGTTGGAGCCATCAGGCTGTTTTGTCTTCCATCACCTTGGGCTCTTTGGGTAGCTTGCATGGAAGCAGAGAAGGGTGTGAAGTCTCCTAAAACGCCCAAGCAGTGTTAGAATGGTTCACTCTATTCTAAAACTAGAGGTGTTCTGAACCTGGAGGCAGGGAATAGTACCTGGCAGAGTACCTGACACTGTATAAATTCCGGAATCACAGCCCTGCGTAAGAGTACCTCAGTTCTCTTCCCCTCCGCCTGCAATCGGTGCCTTTATTCTTTTATTTTTTTTTTTTATTCAGGGCACAGTGATTTATTCACAATACTGTTAATGACATGGTTCCTAGCATACAGTGTTTCAACACCACACGGGTGACCCTCGTGCCTGCTTCCCTACACAGTTGTCTCAGGCTCTCCTCCCAGCCACTCCCTTCCACTCTTCCTTATAAACTCAATTTTATAAACTAGTACTCAGGTTCTGTTGTCTTTCATGTGGTTATTATCATTTGAAATCTTTAAAATAGTCTGTTAAAAAATAAATAAAATTTTCTATAAAATTCAAATAATTGAAATAATATTCAATAAAAAAAACTGAATCTTTTTCTGTAGGGATTAATTCTAAAACAGATTATGTATAACTGAGTTGACCTGACTTTAATAATTTTAATGTTTAGACATGGTTTATTTCTTATTTGAACAGGCCGCACCATTACTTATAAATTATAATACAGTGTTCATTGTTTAATACCAAAACAAAAGAAAACAATACAAATGAGTAGTCAGTTGCTTACACCACAGTTCTACAAACGAGGCCTCCAGGGCAAAGTTCCCTTTCCCTGTGTTGTTGTTTCAAGTTCCCACCCTCTATCTGCTCTGAAAACTTGAAGAAGCAAAGGTAATGGTGCTAGTTTGTTCACAGAGAGTTGTGTGTTTTGTCGTTTTTAATTTTTAGAACCATTCCTGTTTCTGTAGAGCAGTTCCCTGCTGTCTCATGGCATGCTGTGAAATGGGGCTGGCACCTAGCCATGCCCAGCATAGAGGTGGGAGATGTTTGCTGCCCCGTCTCCTGGGTTCTTTGGAGCTGCTGATGGTCTGCCACTGCTCAGTGTCTTAAAATACCTCCCTGCTGCTTTCTGCTCAACAGGGGCATGGAAGAGTTCTGTCACTTTAGAGGGAGGTATGATTTATAAATAATATTATTTGGGTTGAGGAGAACATTATTCAAGGCTAGAGTTGAAGTTAGAAATAAGTCAACCTGCAAATCTGCTTCCTTTCTCTTCTTAGTTTTTGAAGACATTTCCTTCAAGGGAAACTGCAGAGGTTTGAGAAAATTTATCTCACTATTCTATAAATCTCTTGCATCCTCTAATAATTGCTAGCATGCAAGCTGAGATGACATGTGCCCCTCAGTGTCAGGAGCATCAGAGAACTCATTTAACATCTCCGTTCTTCTGAGATCTTGCTCAGGAAAATTAGGTCATTATAAGCAATCATAATAGTTACATAATTTATATTATGTATCACTTATATTAAGTTTCAAATCTCATTTAATGTGATTTGGAGTTTTGTACTCATACCCCAATTATAATATCTGTACTAGACTTTATAAATTTAAAGAAATTTGGAATTTTCTCTAATTAAAGATATCATTGAGACTTGGTAAATGATAAAATGGTAAGTTAAGTTTTAAACTCTCAGTAGCCATTTCAGGGAAGTGAGTAGTTACAGTTTTCTCCAGCCAAATCAGAGAAAGGAACGAACTAATAATTGTTTAGTGATGTTTTGACTAAGGTATTTTACTTCCTTTCACTACTCCAATAATTCTGGCACTGAGGGTTATCTTCTCTTACTTAGCACAGGGAGTCTGAGCGAGTAGGCTAAGCACCCCTCTTTCCTGCAAAGCTGGTGAGCTGGTGAACTGTATCAACCCAGATCTATGTTAATCCTTTGATTACCCTTGAATTAATTTTAGGAAATGAGAAAAACTTTAATAGAAAAGTGAAGTTCCAATTCTTTTACTTCAAATAGAAGCTGTGTTTTCACATTTAAAGCTCACTTTGGACTTAAAATTTTAATAATGCTTATTTACAGTGTTGTAATTTGTAATTGATATCCCTACCAAAATTTGGCAATTTTCTCCAAAAAGAAGAATTACTTGTTTTCTTTGCAATAACTATTTTCACTTTTCAAACAAATCCATTTTTAAAGAAAAAGATTCTTGTTTAAAGATTATTAAATATAAATTAGATAATTAAGAGCTGGTTAGACAGTTGGAAGCCTGTCTCAGATGCTGAGGGAAAAGGCAGTTGGGATAGAGGAGGCTCCACTGAGGCAAAGATAGTTGGAAATGATCGTTCTGGATAAGAACTGTATGCTGAAATGGGTGAGGGAGAAAGCATGATAACTTCTAAGCAGCTGACTATATTATTGCAAACTATAATGCTCAAAATGGGGTGGGGGGGGGACAGGGAGGAAAGTGCCTGCAATAAAGACAGGCTGAGGGGGAAATGACAGAAAGGAAAGTGGGACACTGGTGTTGGGAAATGTACACTGGTGGAGAGATGGATGATGGAATGATGGAACACTGTATGACTGAACCCCAAACATAAACAGCTTTGTAACTCTGTATCTCACAGTGACTCAAAATAATGGAAAAAAAGATCTGGTTAAGGTATTCACTCTTGTAGAAAAATAATCTTAAGTAGCAGATGAAAAAGAAAAAATAAATCTTTATACAGGAGTTTTAAAGGTTGGTTTTTATCTTAGCAGTGACCTTGAAGATGATGACATTTATTAGTTTTGAAGTGTACATTAAGGTTTTGTGCACAGTGCTGCATATTATCTACTTGTTTGCAGCTGACCTAGTTCAGTCATCATACTACATTCTAATGTGTGCATGATAGAATTTTAGACTTGGAAATCTCTAGAGATATCAGGTAAGTTGGTTTTCTTTCAGATGAGGACCCAGGAGTCCAAAGAGGTCAGGCGTTCCCTAAAGTCTTACAGACGGAAAGACCTTCAGGCTCTCACCTCGTGGTGTAGGACTCATCCTGCCTCCCCAGTTCAAGTGTCACACTTCCTTAGCTCTGCATTTTAAAATACCTAACAAGTATAATTATAGCTGATGTGCTACAATTTGCTGTGACTAGTCCTGGTTTGACCTATTTTATTTTGTTTTGGGACCACACTTTGTAGTGCTCATATTCCTGGCTCTGACTTCAGGGATCATTCCTGATAGGGTGATGGGGATTGAACCCATTGTAGGCCATGTGCAAGGCAATTGCCCTGCCCACAATACTATTTTTCCAGTTTCAGATTTGACCTATTTTAATGAAGATGTAATAAATTTGCATTCTGACATAAGGGCCATGTTCAGAACACAACTAGTGTTCAAATTCTAATACGTCATTTCTCAATATGGTGATTTTTCTTATCTGTAAAATGGAAAAACCAGAGGGCCTAGAATGGTAGTACAGTGGGTAGAGCATTTGCCTTGCATGTGACTGACCTGGCTTCCATTCTTGGCATCCCATATAGCACCCCACTCAAGTGCTGCCAGGAGTAATTCCTGAGTACAGAGCCAGGAGTAAACCCTGAGGATCCCCAGGTGTTGGCCCAAAACCAAATTAATAAAAAAGATACAGAGAAAACAAAATTCATAATCCTGCGTTATTGAAAGGAGTAAAGAGATATTCTGTCTGAATTACCCACAGTAAATGCTTCTTAAATGATCAAACTATCCATGAAACATGATTCTGATAATCAGCACTTCAGGATTCATTCTAAAATTTCAGGCCAGATGGTAAAATCCATGAGCACATATGGTTCGAGCACAAATCATTAAGTATTTGTTCATGAGAATCTATGTTCTTTTGGGCAACTAGGATTGGTTTCTGTAAGGTACATAGAGATGGCAAAGGAGTTGAGTCACTAATAGCAGTAAAAGCCTTCAGAGACAATTTTATTCTGTATCTTTGATCTTCCTAGATAGGTTCTGGGTCCATCAGGTTTTGCTTAACAATCAGAATGTGAAGATGCAACCTGGAATCCTGTAGTGTCACCCCTTCTGCCTGAGTGTATTCATCAGCACAAGCCACGGGTAGTCTTGGCTTTTCTTGTGACAGGAACAAACCCTGTCAGTGATTTCTTATTTGAGATTTCACACTTGGAAAAGGAAGGAAGCACTCTTGAGAACACAATCCAGCAGTTTAACGCTTGTGATTTTTTTAAATTTATTTTAAATTCTCTTCTTCAACCTCCTTGTCTGGGTCACTTAGGGCAGAGCGAATTTTGGTACAGAAGTGATGGCTGGCTCCCTTGCACCTCTGGCAGGGAACAGTGGTTTTATTTATTTATTTATTTATTTATTGCTTTTTAGGTCACACCTGGCAATGCACAGGGGTTACTCCTGACTCTGCACTCAGGAATTACCCCTGGCAGTGCTCAGGGGACCATATGGGATACTGGGAATCAAACTCGAGCCGGCCATGTGCAAGACAAACGCCCTACCCACTGTGCTATCACTCCAACCCCTGGAACAGTGGTTTTAACAGTACTCCACACCTTCATCTCCCTATCTAGTGTCCAGATTTGTGCTGGGTCGTATCATTACTGCTGACTCTTTTATAAAGTTTACTGGTTCCTAGAGCTAAAAAAATCCCATTTGCTAATTAGCCTAATAAAAAAATTAAGCATTTTTTAAGCAATAAACTTAAAGGAGGAAAAAATTCTTGATTCTCTTCCCTTCCTGTCTCCCCACAACCTTTCTTGAGGAAAAAGAACTCTCCTTTGCCTTAATTTTCCTTAGGGACAAACTCCCTTAAGAAAAATGTATTTTTTCTTGTCCTCAAGGTTCCTTAATTTGACATGTTCTGCTGCTTCTAGAAAAGGAAACTTGATTTTCTGTTAATTCTTAACACCTATCCTAATATATAAGTGCATACCAGAAAAAGAAAACTGTCTTGAGAACACCTCTAACATTACTTTGTATGGGTTATTTCCCCACACAAACCAATTCTCCTACTTTAGCTGGGTATCTTATAGTTCAATTCTGACACTATTAATTGGAGTTAGCATCAGATGCTATAGATTAAAGACAAAGTTCCACAAAATTGTTCTACATACCATCCCTCCCATTTCCTCTCCCCTCCCCTCCTTTCCTTCCTCTCCCTCCTTTCTTCCAAACCTCCATTCCCCT
>JAOXYA010114696.1:0-10583 GCA_028565675.1 Sorex palustris | reverse complement strand
AAATAAATAAATAAACAAAATGAAAGTGTGAGTGGGCGGATGTGAGGGAGAAAAGAAAATGAGATAAATACCTCTTTTAAAAAGACAGCAGATAGTCAACAGGTATGTGGAAAAAGGTGCTATATATCACTTATCATTAAGGTAATGAAAATCAAAATAAGAATTCATCATCCCACATGAGATTGGCATACATTGAAAAAAAAGAACAAAATAAATCAGATCTTATGTGGATGAGGCAAAAAAATTCACCCTTACCCACTGATGCTGGTAATGTAGACTGTTTTAGAATACACTGGAAAACAAAACAGACACTTTGTAATCCAGTAACCTCACCATCACCATCACTACCACTACTGTCACTACAATCTCAGGAGATGTTATTTTCATTCTTTTTCTCCATCTTTTGTTCTTCCTCCATCTTATTTTGATGGCTTATTTGAGCAAAAATGGAATCAAGTCAGGTAGATCTCATAGATAGAATTTTCTATGGAATTGTGCAAAATGAAAGACTTTTCTAGCCAAAAGGGACTGTATTTATACTGCACTGTAGCACTGTCCTCCTGTTGTTCATCAATTTGCTCAAGTGGACACCGGTAACGTCTCCATTGTGAGACTTGTTGTTACTGTTTTTGGCACATTCGGTAGGCCATGGGTAGCTTGCCAGGCTCTGGGTGGGATACTCTCAGTAGCTTGCCAGGCTCTCCCAGAGGAGTATTTATCCTAGGGGGAACAATCAAGCAAATTATGAGCAAGGTTTCTTTCTTTTAGAAGTATTTTATATCCTTGTGTCCACGGACTGGCGATGATTAATTGAAGTAAAAATGTTATAAACATCCTTTTAAGGATATATGGGCCTATTCAGGAGTTAACTGAGTTAAGATGGGTGGTCAAGAGATCTATAACTGATTTTCATTGGATTTTATTTCGAGAGTTAAAACTGTAATATTTCTGGGTGAAGGTGTGTGTGAGGTGATTCCATTTGAGACCACTGATTTACTCCTTAAGAAACTTTGCTGACTTTCATGTTCCACACTGTATTGCACTTATAACAAAAAAACTGTGTTTGTAGATATGAGGATCTAAATGAACCCCAACTTCTACAACAGCTACCTATTTCTATCTCTAATGAGGTTTCTGAAGTGTTTCAAATGACCAGGTTCTTATATTGTTTACAGGCATCGCCCAAAATATTGGATAACTATTTTTATACCTGGACCCCCAGGTGTAAAGAGCTTGCCATGTTGTCCATTTCAATTGTAGGTACATAATTCTAGTTAGCTGTGTGAAATGTGTGCTGTATATTTTAACAAGAAGTTTGGTAGTTTTTTAAATATAAGATGTTTTGTTCAGCTCACTACCACTTTAAGAAATAGCAAGGTGGTGGAGATTTTGTGCCACCAGTAGATCAACCTGTACCTGACGGGTGAGTGCACAAGCAGCCTGAAGGTGCCTTCAGGCTTGCTGATACCCCAAAATTGACGCTGTGCCTTTGGACAGACCCCAACAAGTTGGGGCTAAGTTTGCCAAGAAATTAACAAAGTTAGGTATGTGGGACCCATGCCCACAAACCACCTCTGCCTCAGCTATATAAGCTCACTTATTTCAGAGACCCATAAATAAATCTCGAAAGAGATCAAAAGAGACAAAGGGAATTCCCTGCCACAGAGGCAGGGTGGAATGGGGGTGGGGTGGGGGGGTGGGAGGGATACTGGGATCAGTAATGGGCATTGGTGGAGGGATGGGTACTCGATCATTGTATAACTGAAACCCAAGCACAGAAACTTATAAATCTACAGCTGTACCTCATGGTGTTTCACTAATCAAATTTTTAAAAAAAGAAAAAAAAAGAGATCAAAAGCCACAGTCAACCTCTTACCTGTGCATGGCTGAACAGACAGGGAGTAAATTGAAGCAGGTGGGTCATCCTGGTGCCCACCCAAGCAGAGCCCCCAGCAGCTGCTTGCTCCCACAAATCAAAATCACTACCATGCCCCTGGCCTGACTCCACTGTCTCAGGGTGGATCTCACGGAGACATAATCTGCTGAAAATTGAAAATTCTGGTATGCAAGTTTTGAGAGTGAAATCTCCAGGCTTTCTCAGTATCAGGATGGGCTACCTACCCCTACCTCCATGTACTTCCAGAAGCCTCAGGTAGTCACATCCACACCCCAAAGCGGCCACCCAATTGAAAAGCTACTCTAGCCTTACTGTTCCGATAAAAATACTGAATGCCCTGAACAAACACCACGGCCTCTTAGCACCTGTAGTGGAAACCATAATGCACAGAAGGAAAAGAGAGAGAGAGAGAGAGAGAGAGAGAGAGAGAGAGAGAGAAGGAAATTGCCTCCCGTAGAGGAAGGCTGGGAGTGGGGGGCGTGGGTTGTTGGGAGATCATGGTAGGGTAGCAGGGGACATTGGTGGGAAATTTACATTGGTGGAGGGATGGCTGCAGGATTATTGTATAAAAGAAACCCAATTATGAATAGTTTTGTAATTGTCTATCTCACAGATATTCAATTAAAAAAATAAAACAAAATTAGAAATAGCAAGTTGGATAGATTTCCTCTCAAAGTCCTATGGGAATACCTTTCCAGAATACCTTGTTCCTGCTGTTGTTTCATTGCCCTTATACAATAGTTAGTTCTATATAGGTAAGAAATTAGTCATGGTGTGAATCTAACACTTCCCTCACATTGAACTCTGTAGAAAAATTAGTCTGTTGGGGTTGGTTTACTTAGGCTCCCACAGTAGAAAGCTACTTGAATGGTCACTATCTTTGGATTTTTTATTCTCTAACACTGTATCTACTTTAATGCATTTTCCCAGACATTTCAAAAGACAATATTAACTATATGTTGCAAATACCCCATATTGGAAAAATACCTTTGCAAATTCAGAAAGGATGTCTTATTATCTGGGGATGTTTCTCGATTATTTAGCACAGGAAACTGAACTTCTACTCACCAAAGGGTTGGAAGACAATCCTTCTACAAGTCATTTTGAAGATTTCAGCAAGGTGGCCTCTAACTTAAGGAGGGAGAGTGTAGAGTGTAGTTATGGAAAGGTCAGAGCATTACCACATGTGGCTTGGTGGCACCCAAGCACTGCCAGGATGCCTCTGGTGCTCCCCAGGAGGGTAGATAAGGTATTTGGCATTTCAAGCTTTTGGCAGAAAGGAGTTCTGTTAACTCAAGTGTGGGTCATAATGGGAAATAGCATGAACATCCGTGAGTAACTCCTCTGGCAGTGGGGAACTTACCAGGTTGTTCCAGAGTGCAACGGACATCTCATTTTGCATAAGTGCTGAGAAGGCCAGACAATCGTCAGAGAAGTAGTTAGAGTCGCTCTCCCCATTCTGCAAGAAAAGGCATGGTGACAACCTTCATGAGCAAAGGGTCCTATCACAGCCATATTGCAGATACCCTTTGTGTTTCCACTTCCATACTTTTCTGAGGCCAGCTGTGAATGAACTGGTTCCATTGATGAGGAAACTGGAAAATTTTGAATTTTCAGAAGCAGAATGGAATGGTCAGGACCCCCAGGCCCCTAGAACATACATCTCCCAAGCAATCTTTAGCATTCTGGTCACCATATGTTATTATCTTGTCTATAATAATTTACACAGTAAATACCAAAACAAAGCCTCAGGAGGATGAGAACTGTCGATTTACTCCACATCTTTCCTAATGAAGTATGCACTTAGATAAGAGTAGGTGCAGCAATTAGCTTAGAAAAGTAATAATACCTTGTATTTCTTCAGAGATAACACTCTATCTCTAGCCCTAAAGGAGCCCCAAACCGTGCATTTTAGACCCAATTTATGGACTTAGAAATGTAAATAGGGTTCTTAACTCGTCCTAGCACTAGCTCAGAGGTTAGCAATTCTTCCAGAGAGGAAAAGCCACGCAGGAAGAAATAACCAGAAGCTGAACCATCAAGTCTCTTTCTGTTGAAAATAAACTTACAAAAGACTTAACTCATAATATAGAAAACCCCATGTGAGGAACAAAGAGCAGTTTGGGCAAAAACTATACAACTTTGCAAATGGAGAGGATTAACCTCCACATTCATCTCTCAACTTTGTATCTGGAATTGCTTTCCTTTATTTTATGTAATCCACTGAGCTTTCCCTTGGAGAAGGCCACATTCTCTTGGCAAATTACCATATCCTTCCTTATAATCTCTAAATAAAACCGTTTTTACTTCACTATACTATACCTCCTAAATTCTTTTCTAAGTGGGAATGAGATAATGAGAACTCGTGCAATGATTAAGACTGGTTTTTCTGTTCTGCAAAGAGTAATTCCTCCGTCCACCAGCAATTCTATAGCTCCCTGAGAATTTGGGTTGAAGCTATTAATTCCCATAGCATGTAGATTGAGTGAGATTCTGTGCAATCTGATCATTGCTAAATGGGACTGCTGGGATGCAACTTCCCATGCCTCACAGGTGTTCCTGGCAGACTTTATCAGTCCTGACCCACCCAGGCACTTTCCTGAGTGATCAAGTTAGGTAAAGAAGAAAGCAATAGATCTCACTCTCTATGCTGCTTCCTTTCTGCACGTCATTTCACGTAACTCATCTGCAATGACAGGCTATCAAAGCTCCACAAATAAGCAAAACAGGAAAGAAAAGAGGAGGAGAGCAAAAGCGCAAACCCTTGAGAGACTCTTTCTCAAACCATACCCCCACCGTACCATCCCATGGCCACTATGGGGCTCTACACAGGTCCTCCCAGAACCACCTGCAACATACTGTGTTCCTTGGCAATTCGGATCTCCGGAAGAAAGGTTGAGAGACTATTGCAAAGTCCTCACGTGTGTCAAAATCACTACTGTAGGTATATTTGTAGATCCCTTCCTGCAATGGGAGAAGAGGATTCTTTGCAAGGTTGTATGGACCATCTCTGGTCTGATCTCTGGCATGAGCTATGGCATACCAACCCCTTTTAGATGAAAGAATTCTTGTGGTATCTCCATGGATAAAAAGACACAGAAGCACCCAGTTATATGCTTACATTTCCGGCAACCATTTCTTGTCACTTAGCAAAGAGATGATTGAGAATACGGTGCCCCTGTTTACTTGGTGAAACATTTTAGCACCAGTAGCGCAGGTTCCCATGGTTTAGGATTGCATAGCCATGGTCTTTATATTTATTTTGCCAGAGTGGGGAGGGCAAAGTAAATATGTTGAATGCGCTTATCCTCACGTAGTGGAAGACTCCCATGGGAGAGTGAAAGATCTGAAACCACGAGAATCAACATGGCAATTTCAGGTTAGTGTACTATGCAGATGAGACAGTGTGAGAGGAGTTATTGGTAGACAGCTGAGTTTGGAGAACCTGATTAAAGATTAGGAATATACACGAGCTTACCCCTTGTAGAGGAATAAGAAGTGAAGGCTCTTAAGGAAGCAGTCAAGAGTTGAGAAAAGTTGGGGTGAGCTTAGAAGAGCATAAGGGAACCTCAAGCTTTTCTAAAGAAAGGGAGACCTTCAGGGCAGAGGACATCACCACTCCCTCCTCTGTTTCCAGGGTGCTTGCCTGTTCATCCCCTGAACTGACATATGGGATTCTCCCAGTATCCCCACTGCAATGTCATTCAGGCCTGGTCCCCTCAGACCTGGTATTTGATTTCCTGGGGAAAATATTTCAGTGACCGCACCTTCCTTTAGATTAAACTAAACTGTCCAGCGGCAGTTAACCCCAGCAGCACATAGAATTTATAAGCCTTTTAAAGGACATAAGAAGGGGATATGTGGTGTCCCTCAAACAGGGCAGCAGGAATTACCTGAAAGTGACTATTTACTTCCTGAATTTTTTTCTGTAACATCTCGTTCTTGGTTTCAAAGCAAGGACATTGCCTGTGAAATGATCAGAGAAATTTCTGGGGGAGGTTTCCTCTGTACCCTCCTCCCAATCAGTGAATACACACATGATTTCTATAACCAGACTTGCTGAGTTCTGGAGACAGGTCACAGAAACATAAGTCAGAGGTACAGGGTTAAATGGATACTTGTCAGTGGTTGGCAACTGTTGGCAGCTGATGACAGGGCTCCTTTCAGGAAGGGATAATAATGGGGAAAGACAATTATGGTGGCCATCCCTGATGGCAAGAGAATAGGAGAGAACTTTTTCATTTAGAAGTTGGCATCCTCCTATAGGAGACTCCCTGGACCATAAAGGGTTCCATCCTCCAAAGATCTTCTTGTTCTGCCTTTTGGGAATTTACTTCTGACTCATGGTCTTCAGCCCCACAATGAAAAACTATTATTAGGAGAGATTCTGCCCTTGATGCATGTACATTCCTAATTTCCCCCAAGATAAGGAATGAAAGATTAAAGAGGTTCCGTGCTGAATGCAAGAGGTCACAGATCCCAAATGAAGCAGTCAGAAATTGGTCCCGGATGCTGTTGAATGAAAATACACCCTACTCATTGAAGAGTACTTGTAAACATGTACCATGTACAAAGTACTTATTTTCAGTAGAATTTGGTCTGGTTCTGAATTTACTGTGACCAAACTGAGTCCAGAGATATGAAGTGACTTTTAGTCATAAATAAGGAAGACACATTTCCAGGGATGTACAAACCCTGACTGATATCTGAAGTCATCTCTGACTACATTTCCCACTTTGGTCTTGTCTTTTGTCAGCTGGGTTCTTCATGATTCACTCGATCTATCTACTTACAGAGGCCTTTCACTACATCTCCCTCCTCGATTCTTAAAAAAAGAAATCACATTCATTACTTCCACCAGGTTGATGAAAACCCTCGGAACCTGTGGAAGAGAGGGAAACTTTCTTATTTCCTACAGTGGTAGAATGGGGGGGGCACTGATGAAAACTGGAAGGAACCTCAGTTGGTGCATATCCCAGCTCCCATTCCCTGACCTTACCCCATGATAGTGGAGAAGCTGAGAAAAAGGGAATTGCCTCACCGAGAGTCTCCATGCCTGTGATTTTCTGGCAGCACACCAGATGAGCTAACTCCAGAGAAGGGCTCTTTCATGCCCAGTAATATTATCAGACTCAGAATTATGCCAGCCTCTTCCAATTCTAATTGGGAACCACAGAGGCACTAGAGTGGCCTCCCACCAATCAACCCTTATGGCAGTTACAGTGGGGTTTAGGCACTTCTCATAGTCTCTTACTAAACCCTGGGCCTGCCCAGGGCCCCCCAGTAATGCAACCCCCAATTGCAAAACAATTTTGAAGAATCTATGAGGTTTGGAAACATCTTTACTCTTTTCCTACCTTCTTGAAAATTATCTTCAAGGTTTCATTGATATGCTGGAAAAATGTCATAGGTGTCTCTGGATCCTATGAAGGAACAAGAGGTTTTCCTAAGCTACCAAGTTTCCTTTGAGATGAGGAAAATCATGTTCAAAAGAAGAGATGCTTAGTAGCCAGGGACTTTGTAAAGTTTTGGAGCGATTTGGGAGTCAGTGAATAGTGCTTGCTTTGGTAGCAAATATACTAAAATTGGAGACAGTGAGTGAATTACAAGCTACTTTCTGTTGACAGATACAAAAATTTGTTTTACATAGTCAAACCTGAACCCTGGTAGACATCCCTGCTCCTTAGCCAGAGAGAGTTGAATGCTACATTTTTTATTTCTGTCACTGATTTCAGTTGTCACCAATACACTTGAGCCCCAGTGACCACACTTGTGTTTCTATTGGTTTTGGCACATGCTGCCCACACTTTGGGGACCTTTATTCTTTCTCCATCCCCCTAACCACTCCTCCAGTGATTCAGGTCTAGAGGCTTCTCCTTTGACACATTATAAAATTTGGCCCTTTCCTAAAATTTGGCCTGAGTTCATTCTGGAGTTGCTTCTATGTTCTTTTCATATGAAGATGATGTCATATACCTAACAGTTCTCATAACGATCTGGCTTTCTGTGTTCATTTCAGTCATATTCCAGTACACTGAATGAAAACTTAGCATTTAATTCCCATGACATTGGGTCATTTCTGTAATTAAGGTCTGGGTGTTGAGGGAAGGATCAGGTGAGAACGCTGGAGAAGCAAACCTTGCGGGAGAGAAGTTTTGAAGTGCTTAGTGGAGTCTCAGAGTCAAAGGCAAGACATTACATCTAAGACCTTGTTCCCTTTGTTCAGTGGGTCAGGTCAGTTGTCTTTCTCTGACTAATAAAATGCAGGCTATCTACAATTTAGAACAAGTTATGTCATGTCCCAAGGCACAATTTGTCATAGTTTACAGGTTTGGACGGATTTCCTCTGATAAAGATCTTTAGAAACATTCTTCCTAGACAAGAAGCCAAGGTGTTTTAAATCATGTGGGAAACCAAGTATAGCTTGAGGACCCCTTTATCAAGGTGCGTTATGTCAGGTGGAAAACCAATTATAGCTTGAGGACCCCTTTATCAGTATTCAACCTCACTCATGGCATTGTTTCTGCCTTTCCCTTGTCACTACTCTCAAGAAAACATCCTCTAATGTGTTTTTCGAGGACCCTAAGGGATATGAATTATGTGCCCACTGAAAACCAAGAATATTATTTGTGTGGACAAGGAACCACTTCCGCAGTAAAGCTGAAGGCATAAATATCTGATATTCTGTAATGGAGTTCATACCATCTTTGCCTTATTGAGACTACCATATTGCAATCCACTGCCCATGTATCTATAATGACAGAAATAAGATACATCTTTCATTACTTGCTCAGGGTCCTACCTGGTTATTACAGTAATCACACAAATCATTGATCCCAATGAAGATTGTGATCATCTTCCAGTCATTTTTAAAGTTGATCTCCTGAAGGACAGTGAAATATAAATTTAGACTTGGGGGTGGAGAGTTTCACATGCAGGGCAACCGGCTCCTCAAAAGTGATTCTGCCTTGTGCCAGACTGGAGGTAAAAACTTCATGGAAATCCCTTTATCCTGGTGTCTGGAACAAGGAGCAACTCTTAGTCCGAAAACAATTTTTTTTAACAAAATGAAAATCTGTGTATTGAGGAAGTAAAGGATAAAACTACCCCTGGAACTTAACAAAAGATCTGTTTCAAGAGCAATGTCCCTGAATCACTGCTAGCCAGAGTCCTCTGAGTCTGCATGCAGATAGAGCAACTACACAGAGAGCCTTGCATTGAATGAGGGGGGCTATAAAAGCCCTTGGAGGAGCCTGATTCAATCACCTCCCAAACCAGAGTCTCTCCACGAGTTAAACTCCAAGGCTTGTGGAAATCAGAGGGCCTGTGATGTGCTGGTTACACGTTTAGTCAGATCTAGTGAGCAGGAAGGAAAAAGCATTAGGAGGGAAAGACTAGATTGATCCACTAGGGCTTGATAATAGGATTCTGGAAAGTCAGAGCTAAAGGGAAAGTTTGAAGCTACAGGAAAACAAAAACATCAATCTTGAAACATTTCTGTGCTCCATCATTCCCCTTCAAAGTGTCTCTTAGTAAGAGACTCATTGTGGTAAAATCCAGAAAGCATTTTTATTACTAATAACCATCTCTAGCTATTGTTATGCCTCTTGGAGGAAAATCTTGATCTGGGACTGAAGTAGTATGGTAGCACCTTTGAGGTCCATCACCTAAAGACCTGGATTCTAAAGATCGTTCAGAGATCCTGAACTCACTGTATTGGATTCTAAAAGCTTCACCAATTTAGAGGCTTGATCTGGAAGGTTCCTGAAATGAGAAAGAGGAGGAGATGTTAGTGTTGATTCAGAAGCAAGGGTTCAAATGAGAGGATTTGTACTTTGCTCTCAAATAGAAGAACTATAAGAAAAATATTCAGTAATGCCTCCAGAGTATATTGAAATGTTTTCTTTGTCCCAATGCCACACTTTAAGGAAGGGAGTCAGGCTGAAGTGAGACCGGCAGGCATCACTCTCTCTGTCTCTTTTCTCTATCTATCTATCTATCTATCTATCTATCTATCTATCTAGATATTATAGTCATCCCAAAAGACCCCAGGAGACAGTTGTTTGTGCTGAAACTATTTGGAAACCAGGAAGAGATGATTGACAGACCAAAGATGAGCTTGATGTCAGCTGGCTATGGTGAAAATGCTGTTTAGCAGACAGAAACTGAACATTAATCACGAGAGTACAGGTATTTAAGCTTAGAACTTCATTCTTCTGCTATAACATTTTTTTAGGCTAAGAATCCTTCGTGCAAAATTCTACTTCACAGAGCAGGGAGAAAGAGCTGCAGTTTAAGAGGAGAACTCCCAGAATGACCACCAACTTGGGAGCTCTTTGGCACTATTGCTGCAACATCGAAAGATGCCATCATTGAAAACATTGACAAGGAATATGATCAACTGGTTCAGCACCTCCATGATTGTGTGAGGAATGCCAAGAAAGAGATAGCCACAAAAAATCACCTGTCTTCAAAAACTCTTGAGCTTATTCGCCAACTTGGTTTGGCACTCGCAAAGCAGTGCAGACATGCAATAAAGGAAGACCTCAAAGAGAGAAGAGCGGAAGTGCTAGTAGATGTGGCAGAAGCCGGGAAAAGCATTTGTAACACCCGCCTGTCCTTCGCCAACTACAAGACCAAGATGACTGCCCTCTGACGTCCTGATGGATCTATCACATCTTCCAGA
>JAOXYA010114671.1:0-22285 GCA_028565675.1 Sorex palustris | reverse complement strand
TTTGCGATACTCAGTTAAATTTTTTTCTTATGAAAACTGAAAACCCAACAAATCAGAGTTATTTGCTTTTGACTTTATAGTTTTCCTTAAAATTAAAACATATTCCATAATGCAGGATAAAAATAAACATTGTCAGCAGGAAAAATTATCAATAACATGATTTTTTGACTTCCACTTTCTTCATCTGAAAAGTAAATGCTCTATACTAATCTAAAGTTCTATTATACTAGATAGGCTAATGCTTGGCTATAAAAAAATCACAAATGAAGTGGTGTCCAAATTTTCAGCAAATACTCAAGAGTGATTGTGCCAACACCAGGTGTTGATACATTTTCCAAATATTATAGAGTGGGACTTTATGACATACTGATAAACACAGATTTGCACAGATATAATATTTACTTCACTTCAAATATTAGATGGCACACTATCTAAAGCATGTTTTTCCAAACAATACCTCTTCATGTTAAATTTTAATTTGTGTGTGTGTGTGTTCAATAGGGAGGCAGTATTCTGTGTGAGAGAAATAACAGGTACTGAGTGATTGCTACTTTTGTTTTCTGCTCTATACCATTCTTCCAAAAAAAAATTGTTCAAAGAGCAATTAACTCACATGATCTTTGTACAGTGTTAATTTATTAAAGCACAACACAGAGTTAATTGGGCATCATTTGGGACTTTACATTGATTAGATTGTTATTCCGGTCAGTCTTCTAGCTCTTACAGTATTGGGAAAATTTAGTTAGTCATTTAAACAAGCAATGTTAGCAGATTTGAATAAAATCTCCAACAGTTTCTTCTCTCAGTTCAAGTAATTAAAGACTCACTGCAGTCATCATTTCCTCCAAACCTAATTTACAAAAAGGCATAAAAGTATGATGTCTGATTGTCGCCTCATTTAACGTTTTAACATCCTGGAAAGGGGACCCTACAGTCAGCCGACGGGAAAGCCTGTATAATCTGCCTGTGGTGGCGTGACAGCAAAACACGCGTGAAGCGTTTAACAGACCGTTCACCCCAGCGCACACACCCACAGTGACGCGGACAGGCACGGCCGCTCCTCCCCGCGTCCCTGCGCCCTCCGTGTCCTACCAGACACATTCTTTTCCTCTGGCTGTTGGGTCACACCCAGCGGTGCTCAGGGTTTCCTCCTGGCTCTGCACTCAGGAATTACTCCTGGTGCTGGAGGGACCATATGGGATGCTGGGGATCGAAACCGGGTCGGCCGTGTGCGAGCACACAGTTTTCCCACTGTGCTATAGCTGTGCTTTGGGCCATGCACAGCAGGGCTGAGGGGCCTGCAGAGCTCTGGGGACAGGGAAGGGCTGAGGGTTCGAACCCCACCTGTCACGGGCAAGCCTGCATCTCTCCGGGCCCTCTTTACAGATCTTTGATGTTTCTACCAAGAGAATAGTATTTTCTGGCTTTCAGAAGTACGCAAGACCTTGAGCCCCAGACACAGGGCTCTTTCATTCACTTCACTCGTGATCTCAAAGAAAGAGGCCAAGGCAGAGATTTCGGCTTTGAGGCAATCAAGCGTCTGCAGGGGAGGCCGAGACGCCCTGGTCAGCTTCTGTTGAGCCCAGGCGCCGCCAAGGGGGCTCCGGGGTCCCCCCAGAGCCCGAGTTCCCCCGTCACGCCCACACGGAACCCCTGTGCGCGCCGGGCCGCGCGTACCTCTGGTTGAGGATGGACGGCTGCTCGGTGTTCCAGCCGCCCCCGCTCCCGGTCAGCATGGTGACCTGCTTGGTCAGCCGGTTGGAGATGTCCTCGCACTTGTTCATGAGCCGGATGACCACGTCCCGCTCCTGGATCAGCGTCTTGCAGTGCCAGATCAGGTCCTCCGACAGCCCGTTGGTCTTGGACATCTTGGTGAACTGCGGCGGAGAAAGACAACCAGGAACAGCGAGGTGACTCGGCAGGTCAGGCCGGAGAACAGAGGACAGTCGCGCTGCGTCCTGCGGGGGCGAGGGGCCCGCAACGGCCGGGAGACCCTGACTCGGGCCCGTGAGGGGGCCCTGCAGACAGCCCGCCCCCCGCCGTGCCCACAGCCGGGAGAGACGGTCACGGAACTGCCCACGTCACCCCCAGTCCGGCGGCCTCAGAGGGGACGGCAGGCCTTGGGGCATCGCACCCGCACCCCGGCCTCTGCGCTTCTCCTCGGCCACTTCCTGTGAGTTTCCCGAATATTCCCGAAGGGTCTGTTTTTACGGAAGGACGCGTCCTTGAATTTTTCAAGACTTCCATACATGTGGTTTGATGGTTTACTGAGGCCACTGGTTGGAAAAGCCGTGCATGGGGCGGGAGCGACAGGACAGCAGGGAGGACACTGGCCTTGCACCGGGCTGACCCTGTCCAACCTCCAGCACAGAGGCCCAATGTCCCCCCGGAGAGACGCCTGTGCAGGGCCAGGAGTAGGGCAGACTACTGGGGGGGGGGGGAGACAGGAAGGGAAAGAGGGAAGGAAGGGAGGAAGAAAGAAAGGGAGGGAGGGAGGAGGGAGGGAGGGGAGGAAGGAAGGAAGGAAGGAAGGAAGGAAGGAAGGAAGGAAGGAGGGAGACAATGCATGCACCTAGCTCCCGGGAGTGCGTGTCTCCCTGAGAGTGAGCACTCAGGGCGAGCTGCCTGGCCCAACAACACTCTGGCCGGGGCCCAAGCACCCCCACAGCCAAACAGACAGGGAGAGGATCCGTCTGGAAACCCAAAGCCTTGGAAAATACACTTTAAGGAGGGGCGGGAGTGCACTCGGGCACCTAGGCAGCGGGTTCGATTCCCCGAGCACCCGGGGGTGACTCCTGAGCACAGGGCAGGTGCGGCCCCAAACAGAAAACCCGTAAGAGTAAGGAAACAGAAAACGGGCTTTTAATTGTCTCCTGAGGGGAAGAAGACGTGATAACGCGCAAGGGGCGACAGAATCGGAGCTGCAACGGTGTCTCGAGAGATGTTCCAAAGACACTTTCGGTGGAAGGATCCGGAAGTCCGAGCGCCACCCGGAACTGAGCCACCGCAGTGGCAAGAGCAGCAGCCTGCAACGCAGCCGGGAGTCACGGAGCCGGGCACGGCATCTGCCGCGGGGGCCCCTCAATCCGGCTCGGGCCCCTTTACTCTGCTCTTTCTGTCAAGTCACGGCGAGGATCGGAGAGACACGCTGAACCAACCCCGGGGGCCAGTGTCCCGGGACCCCCCAGGCTCAGCCCCTGCGGGGGACAGGCCGAGCTCACGATTCCCACTGATGAGCCGTTTCCAGATCCCACCAAGCCCAGCACCTGTGGCAGGAAAACAAGGCCCCGACCTGCCCCGCCCCGTGGGGCCTTCCACTGTGTCACCCGGGAAGACAAGCGTGAACGGCCAGAGGGACACCGGTCATGGCCTGGAGGCGTCTGAGGGGTCCCACGCAACTCTCAACTAAATACTTTTAAGAAAGTGGAAGCCCTAGAAGGACAGGTGGCGAGACTGACCTCGAGGCCGGGCTGGGGTGTGAGGGAGAAGCAAGGGGAGTGAGGGCAGGGCAGGGCACCCTCATGCCCAGGGGCAGGCCCGTCCCCCAGGACCAGGGAACAACCCCCGGCCCCACCCGCTCATAGCATCCACTCAGGTGGGAAGTGGCCCTGGGCACTCCCCGGGTGCTGGCCTGACCCCTGTCCCAGGACACAAGGCTAGACACAAGCGGAGGGACACCTGTGACCACCCACAGGACAAGAGCGTCGCAGTGACTTGGCAGCACGAGCTCAGCCGCGACCCCAAGGATGGGGCCGGCCGAGGGCTCCAGAGCCCAAGGCCTCGGCCGCACCGTGACTGAATGTCTAACAACCTTGTGGGAGGAGCAAGCTCCCCCAGTCAGCGGCGTCCATCGTGCCTTTGCCTCCTCAGAGACACGTCTGCTGGAGGGAACTGCAGGTTCGGCCGCAGCACTCGGGGCCTGCGGCTCCGGGGAGGGCACAGTGACCAGCTGCCTGGCCAGCACAGTTCACCTCTTACACAACCTCAGCCTACAGGAGGGAGAATGCAGTGTCCTGGGAGACCTGTCCCCATGGGTTGGCCAGGCAGACAGGGCCGACGTCCTGCGGCAAGGTCTGGCTGGGGCGCCATGTCCTGGGACCAGACTCACCAGGAAACATAGGCCACGACATGGGGAGACCATGGGAGGACGCCTGGGGCCCCAGCAGGACACCGTGTCCTCACCCTGTGGGCAGGGTGGTAGGGGGCCTGCCCGCCCACAGGCCCAACTTGGCCAGACCTCAGGGCATGAGGCAGGTGTCAGTGTGGGCCCAGACAAGCCTCGGGGGCTGCCGGGAGAAAGGTAGACACAAGAGGCAGCTTCCCTGCCCTGAGCCGCCTGGGGTGGACAGGGTCCCCCGAGGGCCGCCTGGGGTGCGAAGGGTCCTCACAGAAGACCCCGGCTTCAGCCCTGCCGGACCCTCAGTGCTGGGCCCTGCGCGGTGTCAGCCTCCTAACAAAATGGAAAGTGTTGGTTTGGCTTTTATTTCCCCCTTAACGTTTAGAATTCAATATTATAATCCTGATTTTTTTTTTTTTTTTTTGCTTTTTGGGTCACACCGGCGATGCACAGGGGTTCCTCCTAGCTCTGCACTCAGAAGTCACTCCTGGCGGTGCTCAGGGGACCATATGGGATGCTGGGAATCGAACCCGGGTCGACCGCGTGCAAGGCAAACGCCCTGCCCGCTGTGCTGTCATTCCAGCCCTGATATAATCCTGATTTTTATGCTTAAAAGTCTTGGGTAGAATTTAGGCAGTACTGTCTTCATGTCCTTGCATGAATCGCTTGAATCTTAGAGATTTATTTTTCAGAGAAGTGATGACGCGTCTTCCCCCGAGGAGAACAGGATTGGAAAGAAGCCCCTGGGTTTCGCGGAGGGGAGGGGGGGCTGGGGGAAGCGGCACCCACCGGCTGCCTCTCCCCAGGAAGGCCCAGGCTGAAGTGCCGCCTTCCGGCCACAGGGCGTCACTCTCGGAGCGTGAGTCGCCCCTACAGGGGGAACCCCCCACCCCACCCCCCACCCCGCTCCCCGGGATCGACTTCCCTGCGGACAAGTAATGGCCTTGAATCTTCATCTTGTTCCACCACTAACAACAAAAGAAAACACCCGAAGAAACCAGGAACAGCCTACAAATAATTTTTGTATGAGCTTACAAAACATTTTAAAGGCCTACCTACATAATTTTGCAAGCAGATCGATGCCTGGAGATTATCCAAGGGCTTTGAAGCAACAAATTCAGACAGAAGCTTTGTAGTAACCCCCGGGAAATAAGGCAGAAAGAGACCCCGCTCTCCGCCCCCACCCGTGGGCCCGCCGGGCGCTGCATCGGCGCCTTCGCAGGCCTGCAGGCGCACGCAGGTGTGTGGGGGCGCAGAGCGCAAGCACCAGGGTCTCTCAGAGGCCCCTGACTGACTGCTGATGCCACCCAGAGGGGCCTTCCCAGGGCCACCGGGACCAAGCGGGTTCTCCGTGTCTCTGATTCCACACCAGAAAGTCCCTGTCTTAGGGCGCCCTTGTGAGAAAACGCTCTGCAGCATCTCAGCCGTCCTTGTTTCACCTGGAAGAACCTTGGGCTACTTAACAGAACGGGCGCATCACTCACTACGGGGTTCACGTCTGCAGTTTCCCAGCTGCGGTTCTGCGACTTTGGAACCCGGCCTTCTCCCTTCTCTGCTGCGTGGCTCAGAGTTCAGCATTTGGTTTATAGACCGACACCCACCATTTACTGTGACGCTTGGCAACAGAAATTCAAATCTTATATACTCTATTCGTAGTATATGTTTTAAAACAACAATTTCCCGAGTCTGCATGATTTAGCGTCAGGTGGTTCCTTACAACAAATAGCGACTTCACTGGTATTAAGCAGAAAAACAAATGAGAAGATCATGAAGAAAATGTAACAAACACTTTAAATCTTGATTCAGAGGAATCAAAGCAAATAAAGCTACAGACAAAACCCCCTATCAAATAATGCATTCATTTTGTTAAATTACCAAAGGTTCTTTCAGGTAAAAGATGGACAGACAAAATACTGCAGAACATTTTTAAAAGACTTTCTCTGAGAAGGAAGTCTTAAGACAGAAAACTTTATGCACTCTGGATTTAAAGATGTTACCAGTTCACTCTGACAGTCTATTCTATGTGGACAAAAACCAATGGCGTGCAACTTTTCAAAATGTTCTAAAAACGCTATACTAACAGTTTTCAAACCCTAGTTAAACCAAATAAGACTTTGAAATGCTAGTGATTACGTGTAAGCTACCCAAGTTTTAGTGATACAAGTTCTTAACAAAACTCTTATTTGAATACTCCTATATATTTGATTCACTAACTAGGATATCTTCCAAAATGAAGTGCTGAGGAAATTTTAAAGGTGCGATAAATTCCACAATGCCTAATGCTAAATAAGCTTCAAAATAGTTCCTAAACGCCCCCTAAACATTTTCATGCGATTGATTTAATGCCTTGCAATTCACTAAAGTATGACTGCGGGGTCATGAAAACTGCACTGACACGCGAAGATTTTACAAGCAGCTGCTATGAAAACAACGTAGAACAATATTGTTACGACAACAAGGAATCTGTTTATGGATTATTGTTGGTTTTTTTTTTACTTAATGCACGTAATAGTAAATTTTCCTCTGATCATCTTAGCATAGTAAGTTGTTCTAGAATCATGTCTGAGCGTCTGTGGGCCGGGAACGAAGGGCGGGGCGGGCCTTGCGTGCGGCTGACCAGGGTCAGTGCCCAGAATGGCCACGATCGATCCGTGAGCACAGAGGCAGGAGTGAGACCTGAGCACAGAGGGGCACTCCCGCCCCCGCACTCCCCCCAAAAAAAAACAGAAAGAAGAAAAAGAACAAAAGAAAACAAAAAATGCTTCTAGACTAACTAAAGGTGATTCTAAGCACAGTGAAATGCCACCCTCTGTCCTAACTTGACAGCACGTTTCCCCACAAGTCTGCCCCCCGCCCGCCCCGCCATACCCCGACTCCAGCGCCAAGGCCCCTTCTTCAGATGACTATCGAGCAAAAAAAATCAAGTCTATTTTTCAATGATTCGTTTTGAAAGGGGGCAAAATGCTAGAGGAGATTGAGGTACGGAATGCAGAATTCAGGAATTCATGTCAAGACTAATTTAAGCTATGCCAATTAATTAGCGGGGAAATACGCTTTCTCCTTGTTAAGTTGCTGATATTTTTTTTTTTTAAAAAGAAAAACATCTGGCACATAGAACTCTGGTCTCATTTACTTTTACTAGAATTTATTTGGGCAAGTAGTTACAGTAGCTAAACGCAGTGGGAAAGATAATTGCATTCTTTATTAAAGAAATTAGAATTCCAACATGCCTGAGCAACACGACTCCCGAAACAACACCGGAGACCATTAAAGATGAAAAGAAAAGACCAAAAGGAAGAACAAGAAGCACAAGAAAGCCCTTCAGCAAATACCTGAACAAGCCCGTCACCCGGGCAAAGCCCAACAAGTTCCCGGCCGGGGCCTCCTCTGACAGCCGCAGGGAGACCGAAGCCTTCTGGGGGCGACGAAATACCAGCAGTGTCGTCTTCACCACTCCAGAATGCACCCCAGTCGGGGGTCTGCGGGCCCCCGGCCACGGCCCCTCGCCCAGGGGGTCCCGCCGAGACTGGGCATGGCACAGGGCTGACCTCCAAGTCATCCCCACACCGGGCAGAGCCCCGAGACCCCACACCCGCACGGTCACCGCAGCCTCGAGGGCCGGGAGACTCCCCCACGCCGCCTGGGGCCGAGGCCGTGGTCCCGCTGCGGAAGCCCCCACGGCTGCTCTCGCCCAGGCCGTGGCCGGGCTTCCTGGCCCTCCTCTCCCTCACACAGGGCAGGGCTGCTGCCACCAGCACACACGGGGCTCAGGGCACGCCTTCCCGCCGAGAGCCCAGAGCCCAGGCACGACCACGCAGAGTCCACTTACCGTCCCCGCCTGCCCAGCCGGGCCCCCCTCGCCACTCTGCTCCCAACTGCATTCCGGCTCCCGGGGCTCGCCAGAAAAACGGCCACGGGGTTCACGCCAGAAAAACACCCTCGAGAGGAGCTGCGGCTCCGGGGGGAAGGCAGAGCAGCGAGGGCTCCCTCTGGGGCGGCCAGGCCAGGCCCACGCGCGGCCCCAGCCTTGTGTGGCCGGCCCCGTTCCTGCCCTCTCGGGCAGCGGCTCCTCAGCACGCTGAGCTCCCGTCCTCCTCCTGCAGAGAAATGAACCACGGTTCGGGGCGAGAGAGTGAGTGACAGGATGCCCAGCCAATCAGCTTGGGGTTTTCGGGAAAATCACCCCTTAATTCATTCAAAAATCAGGTCATATGACACTATTTGCAACGCTATTGGCTTACGAGGAGAGCCAGGTCTGGCTCTCCACGGGCTACGGCCGGCCGGGGGTGCTTCCCTGGGCTGAGGACACCTGCAGCCTAAGAGGCACCGGGAGAGACACATCCACACAGGCAGGCACACAAGCGCGCGCACACACACACACACACGCACAAACACACAAACAGAACACACACACATGTACACACACACACATGCACACATACAGGCATGCATGCACACACATGCACACACACACACACACGCGCGCACGCGCACACACGCAGGAGAAAGCACGGAGCTTACCAGCGACTCCCAGCTGTTAAAGGGCCGGAGCTCCGTGATCTTCTGGGCCTTCTTCTGCGAGCACTGCGGGATGAGCGTGAGCTCGCCCACAGACGCATCCTGCAAGAAGTGCAGGATCTTGCCCTGGTAGCCGTCGCCCACCACCTCCTCCCCACTGCTGTAGTCCTCGTCCAGCGAGCTGCCCGCCTCTGAGCCCGAGTCGTACTCCGAGTCCTCCACGACCCTCTTGGGGTTGAGCACGTGCTTTTTGCGCTTCTTGTTAAAACCATTTTGTGGCTTCAGGGAGCACTTCTGTTTCAGTTTTTTACTCGCGGGCTTAGGGTAACTCTGACTTCTTGAAGAAGCTTCCTTCCCATTTGGAAACTCGCTCTGTGCAGAATACTGCGTGTCTGTCAACAAAGACCAGAAACACAGCAGTAAGTCAGAAGGACAAACCGAGCACTTCGAATGAGGAAACTTCAAATACGCGCATTTTCCTCTGAGTACAGAGTCTATCAAAAACTTATCTAAAATCTCGGTACCTTTTCAGAGAAATGCAAAAGTAGAAACGGAAGTTATACAGGAAGATGAAATGATCTGTTTTAAATAAAAGCATCACGGCAAAGCCTGGCAAGCTCCCCGTGACGTATTCGATATGCCAAACACAGTAACAACATGTCTCACGATTTGTTGTGAGACGTTACTGGTGCCCGCTCGAGCAAATCGATGAACAACGGGAGGACAGTGCTACAGTGCTAAATAAAACCAGAACTCTTTCCGGAATACGGTGAGCTGCAAGTCTCCATTTTCCTTCTCACAAAGGTCCTGAGACTATGCGGAAAAGGCAGAGTGAAAAAGAAAAAAACGTGTCCAGATGGCCCCGGGCAACCACCTCCACCCACAAGGAGAAAGCACAATCCTCACCCCAAACTAAAACCCTCTGCACTGCCGTTTTTACATGACACGCCAGCCGTGGTTCTGCATCTCCCTCGATGGCCTTCTGAGCTCGCGGTTCAATAACCCGTCGCCAAACAGAACGTCCCCTGCATCACCGGCCGCCCAATCCCAGACCACTCAGGGCCACTAAGGAAATCCCTTGCCTACCTCCCCGCAACAGGCACTCATGCTCCTGCTGGATTTGCATAAAAACTATAAGCCAACGAGAATGAAAAACAAAGAAAAAAAATACACGAGCAAAATTCAGAAGGTAGTTCTCAAAAATCTTGGTTTTGGCCCTCTGCCATTCTGAACTTCAGTCAGAACCGTGACACCAACGGCTTCTTTCCTCCTGCGGAGCCGTGACGGGGCTCGCGGGAAGCGTCTCTTAGAAGACCCATCGAAACCAAAGCGAGACCCCCCTGTCACTGTGCTGTGCTTCTGAACCGACAGAGCGTCACGGGGTGGAGGCTGCCCGGAGCTAGCGTGTAGATGCTCCCGACCCACGACGCTACGACCCCCGTGACCCCTTTCCCGCTCCGGAGCTGGATGGGGCCTCCATGCCCACCCAGACCCCGGGTCTCCATCAGCACTCCAGTGTTCCCGCCAGGAAGGCCAAGGATGCAGGCGTCACAGCTATCAACAGGCACCGCTGGTGGGGAAGATCCTTCCTGAGACTAAGAAACATACTCTTCTTTCATAGTCAACGAAACTTGACAGTTTAAAAAGAGCCTCAACCATCAAAAAATTTGGACAAGCAAAATCAGGATTCATTCTTTCATTTTACACTGCCAGAAGCAGACCGAGATTTGAGGGATGGTCATTTAAAAAGGCTTTGACCATTTTCCCGATCACCCGCCGACCCATTCTGACCGTCACCTGCTGGTTTGTTTTCCTACCACGGGACCCCGTACGTGTCGTCCACAGTCACACGGCACGGAGCATTACCTTGGTCTTCTGCGAACACTTTCAGCGACTCTAACGCTTCCGTGTACATCCACTCATGCTCCTTGAGCACTTCCCTTAGCTCCTAGGAAGAAGGTGTTCGTCTCTGTTAAAATCTACCATCAGCAAACCGGAAGAAGACGTGTGCATGCTTTACAAAACGATCATCGGAACAACAGGATTGAGGTTTCGTTATTTTAGCGTCTTTGGGTCTTATCTCGGGGCATCAGAGTGGGACGATTGTGCTTGCTCGACCCCTGAGCTACGCCTGAGCTCCACGAATCGTCTGCGCCCGCCGGGCCAGGTCCCTCCCGGCCAAGAGACCGTGGTGGCCCAGGCTGACGGCTGCTCTGGTCTCTCACGCACGCGCCCTTGGTAAAGGGTCACACCCAGGGATGCAGAGGAAGGGGGTAACAGCAATCACAACACAGCAGCAGTTCTACAGAGTGTTAGAGCTCTTTCAAAATCTCCTACGTATTTTTGCCACTGTCATTCGATGTATGTTTCCGAAAGTAGAGGTGCTTGACTTTTTTTCCTTTGCTTTTTGACTTTTTTTCCTTTGTTTTCCTACCATGGGACCCCGTACGTGTCGTCCACAGTCACACCTGATGATGCACAGGGGTTCCTCCTAGCTCTGCACTCAAGAATCACCCCTGGCGGTGCTGGAGGAGCCTGTGGGATGCTGGGATTCGAACCCGGGTTGACCGCACACCAGGCGAACGCCCTACCCGCTGTGCTATTGCTCCAGCCTCTGCTTGATTTCTTGCGTCTACTCTCCTGATGAAGAATTCTGGGTACGAGTGGATCAAAGACACAGCCACTAAACTCAAACAAAATTTCAAGATGCAGCTGGGGCTACAGCACGGCGGGGGGGGGGCGGGGGGCGTTTGCCTTGTACGTGGTCAACCCGGGTTCGATTCCCAGCATCCCATAGGGTCCCCTGAGCACCGCCAGGGGTGACTCCTGAGTGCAGAGCCAGGAGGAACCCCTGTGCATTGCCGGGTGTGACCCAAAAAGAAAAAAAAAAATTCAAGATGCATCAGGATTTTACCAAATTGCCCTTTCAAAGCCTGCGCTTTCAACACATGCGAAAAAAAAAGCTGGCAAAGCAGGAGGTGTCTGCGTTCGTCGGCGTTCCGAAGGTGTGCCATCTCTGTATGCAGATTCCTGACTGTATTCAGCCAAGCACACTCAGCACAGAGATAAGCAGCCTTCTTCTGTATGCCGCGACGTGATTAAACAAGCTCTCCGAGCACGGACACCCAGGCTGTGTCCTTAAGCACCCGTAACTCCAGCAAGCAGGGGAAGAAATCAGGACGCTGAAATGCAATCTGACACTCGAAAATTCTCGAGAAATGTAAAGGCGGAGAATATGGGAAAAAAAAAGACCTTCTTAGTCTAGTTGTGGTCATAAATGCCTCCTAGAAGATTGACATTTTTAAATGCTCTCCACAATAATGATCACTTTTACTTGCTCTGGTTAGGCTGCAAGGTTGTGAGCGTGGCAAAGTTAGCAAACGCAGAGTTTAGGGACGATGTGGAAAACGAGCAGTGCGAGACACTTCGTACATGGACAAGGAGGAATATTGATTTGCAGAAAACCAAACCTCACTCCAGCCTTGATGCAGCTGGCCCGTAAGCACTGCTGTAATCCGGTTAAATCTGTGTAGCTGACCGCTCACCTGCTTGTCAAAGTTGGGAAACTCCTTCTGCAGCTTCAGCACGATCCTTTCCTGCTGCTCCCAGCTGCCGCTCGACTCCGCAGACTCGCTGGACTCCTCTTCCTAGCGAGGGGGAAGAGGACCGATTTGAGGCACCACTGGCAGGAGTGGTTGTAAAGAAACTATATTTCAATTTTTACTTGATGTGAACGTTATGATACTCAGTCAACAGAATCCTGAATCACTTTTACCAACAAGCCTATCTTTAAAAAAAAAATTTTTTTTTCTCAAATAAAAAAAATTCTGATTTTAGATTAAGGAAAGATTCTGATGAATATTAGCAACTCACTTGTTTCACGTAGTGCTCACAACAAAATGAGCCTCCGAAAAAGCTAAAATGTTCCTTAAATGAATTCAATAAAATCAGAAATATACTGAAGTCCTTCCAAGCTAATGACAATCAAAAAATATATATATATATATAATTTTTTTCAAATATCCATGCTCACAATTCAAAACCCTATGGACTTCAAATACTGAGACAAAAGTTTCCTTCCGTTTCAATTCTGACTGAGACAATGGCCTGAATATTAACTGCCTTAGAGACATAAAGATGACAGGGTGGCGAAGGAAACTATGTAAAAGGGACAAATTAAAAACAAATCTGGGAGTAACTACGGCTGCTCGTGTCATTTTCTTCTTTGCTGCCACTTATGTCCCCTGAAAAATTCTACATTTAGGCAAGCAATTCTTTGGATGCACAGAGAGGAAAAATCTTGTATTCCAATTAATCAAAAAGCATTTAATTGCTCAAAACTGGAGTGGGCTGGAGAGAGCAGGACTCTCAGCCCCAGGGATGGCGGGGCCAGAGCCCTGGGGGTCAGTCCTGAGAACCGCCCAACACCAAAGACCAAACCGAAACAACTACCAAGTGTTAAAGAAGATTCCATTCTATTTCCCTATTTACAGTGTCTAAATGCTGCGTTTCACTCTTTCACTATCTAACACAGAAATAACTAAACCTGAGTTGATACCTCTCTTACACACGGAATAAAATAAAGTTCTTTGGACGCAGATAGACATACAGGCTATTAGACTTTGAAGGGAAATCGTATATATTTTGTAACAGAAAGTGGATCACAAGTATTGGAGCAGAGAACATGAACAGACTAAAAGGCTAAAAAGTTAAACCAGGGCCAGAGAGACGTACAGGAGGAGGGCGTCAGCCTTGCACGCGGCCAACCTGGGTTCAATCCCCGGCAACCCACATGGTCCCCTGAGCACCGCCAGGGGTGATTCCTGAGTGCAGAGCCAGGAGGAACCCCTGAGCATCGCCAGGTGTAGCCCAAAAAGCAAAAAATAAAACAAAATAAACCAGAGTTAATATGGCATAAGCCACAGAGTTATGGAGTGACGTTACCCTTCAGAGAGCGGCAGGATTTTGAGCAAAGAATAAGGATCCAGTGAAAGCACACAGGGTTACATAGAGGACAGCACTTACATGAAACACCCAGGATAGGTAAATTCACAGAGAAAGCAGGTCGGTGGCGCCAAGAGCTTGGGACAAGGAGAGGAACCAAGAGCTTACGCAGTGCGGGCGCCACCGCGGGGCGACAGAAATGTTAGGAACGAGACAAAAAAGGTCCCGCAGAACCGCGTGAGCAGAGGAAACCCCGGCGGATGCCCCGTGCTGGACGGCTCACTCCAGGCCGCACACATTCGTCTAACTTCACAAAGTCAAGTGTCTGGAGACCCCCTCCCCTCCCCCATCTTCCCTGCCACCGGCGGACAGCACCGTGACCCACGCCCCCACGCCAGCTCGGCCCCTCTTCCCTGCCGCCCCAACTCAACACCAGGGGTCTCATACCCGGGCCGCGGCCTCTCTGGCGCTGGAAGGGAGCCCGCATGGCCTCTGGCCACAAGGAGTGAGCAGAGTGGGGGCTGGAGCGATAGTACAGTGGGTAGGGCGTTTGCCTTGCACGCGGCCGGCCCGGGTTCGATTCCCAGCATCCCATATAGTCCCCCGAGCACCACCAGGAGTGACTCCTGAGGGCAAAAGCCAGGAGTAACCCCTGTGCATCACCAGGTGTGACCCCCCCCAAAAAAAAAAACAAAAAACAAGAAGCGAGCAGACGACGGAGGGACACGGGAAGAGAGGCGGCAAGGGCTCGGGACGTCCACCCCCCCCCCATTCTACAAAGGCACCCGAAACATGCAGGGGACCACTGCCACCCGAGGGGCTGCCCCCAGGGTCACAGGGGTGGCAGAGACGGGGCTTCGCTGCTCCGAAGAGGAAGGACAAGCAGTGGCCCGCACTCACCTGGGAGGGTACGATCAAGAGCCAGCCCCCCCCCCCACCCCCGCAGCTCTTAAACCAGAAGCGTGACGGCTTGGGGCTGGGCTACGAGAACGGACGACCGGTTAAAGAAACTTTGCTGCATCTAGACAATGGAGTACTATGCAGCTGTCGGGAGAGATGAAGTCGTGAAATCTGATTAGAAGTGGATAGACGTGGAGAGTGCCGTGCTGAGTGAGGTGAGTCAGAAAGAGAGGGACAGGCGTAGAAGGACGGCACTCATCTGTGGACTTTGAACGACATAATATGGGACAAGGGCCAGGGGACTGCCCCCCGGTTGGAAGCATGCCTCCTGAGCTTCTCTAGAAGGGATCACTGAGTCGCGATGGTTGGAGGGAACCTGTGGGGATGGGAGAAGTGTGCTGAAAGCAGGTAAAGGACCCAACGTGATGGCCTCTCAGTGTCTGCACTGCAAGCCACAATGCCCCAAAGTAGAGAGAGACCATGGGGACTATCGTCTGCTATGGAGGCAGGAGGAGGATTGGGATGGGAGGATACTAGGGACCTGGGTGGTGGGGAATGTGCACTCGTGGAGGGATGGGTGCTCATTCATTGCATGACTGAAACTCAGACACGAAAGCTTGTAACTGCACCTCACGGTGATTCAATAATAAAATTTTTTTTTTAAATCAAAATTAAAAAAATAGAAAAAATAGGCTAAAAAACCTCCTAAATTTGGCTTACTGTTAGGACCAACAATTGTTAGGACTAAAAGCTCCAGTGACAACCAGCTGCGTCACCTCACCCCAGAGTGTCAGCGGGGAGGGCTCTGGGGGCTGTGTTCTCTTGCTGATCTCACACACAGACGCCCGGGGACAGGCCAGGGCGGCCACCAGGAGAACAGACAGCAGACCCAGGGGACAGCACATGATGGAACTTCTTGATTTTCCTGAGAACAAGACTCAGGGCTTGAGAGTCCCTGTGAGTGCTGAGGACACAGGGGGAGGTGGCCGGGGGGGCGGGGAGGGGAAGGGCCAGGTGACATCGCCTGGGGGGCCCACGCACAGATGACCCGGCGAGGGCCGCAGCCCTGTCCACAGGCCAGGCCGGACCCGGAGCTCGCCTGGCAGCAGGAGACACAGGAGCCAACGGGCCCGGGATAGACCCGGGGCCCTCCATGGCTGTCTCTGGACCTCTGGAGGGGTCCCTCGGGGGCTGAGCCAAGGACACGGACCCTCCTAACTGGGGGAGTGACGAGGGACACGGGGAGCAGTAGAGACAGGGAGAGAGATCTGCGGGTCAGAGGGCAGGGCGGCCAGTGTCTAACGCAGGAGGGCAGGGACAGCCTCTTGGGGACGGCGTCTCGGGGACAGCCTCAGGGGACAGGCTCCAGGACCAACCTTTCTGCCGCCCGGGTCCTGGCCTTCCGGCGTCCACGGCTGGGGGGCCGCGTGGTTCTGTGGGTGCCACTCGGCGTGTGGGCCAGGGGTGTCACAGCCCTAGGAGACAAACGCGTCACGCAGGGGCCCGAGGACGGCACGGCAGTGTGGGGGCAGGCGGGCGAGGGCCCAGTGCTCCTGGGCACTGTCAGGGACTGCAGCCTGCCAGGCCGGGCTCCCGACACCCCAGACCCCGAGACCTGGCACATGGGGCAGCTCATGCCCACCCCACCCGGCCACACACCTGCCAGGCATGTGGGGAGGGGGCACCCGGCCCCAACAGAGCAGCCACATCCCCCGCTGCCCCACAGCCAGGACCGTCAGGCCCCGGGAGGCTGCCATGAAGGCGGAGGCTGGTCTGTCCAGAGAGACGAGAGCCAGGTACACAGGCACCGAGAGGGGCCGCCGCCAACACAGGGGAGGGGACAGGACAGAGACACCCGCCAGACACACTGGGGGACACACACGCACACACGTGCACGCAAACACACACGCACCCACACCTGCACGTGCACACACGTGCACACGCACGCACACAAGCACACGTGTACACGCACACATGCACACTCACACAAACCCGAACACACATGCATGCACACACGCACGTGTGCACACACGCACACACATGAATGTACACAGACACATGCACAGACACACACATGCACACACGTACATGCACACACATAAACGTGCACACTCACACACACACACGCGTGCATGCGTGCGGTGCTGGAGACAGCCATCGAAAGCATGTGTGCCCCAGAGCTTCCTTTCCCCGACCGACAGAAGATCGTGGAAGTGAGGAGACACAGTCCAGGGGCTGGTCTTGGGCGAGTGACCGTGTGTGATCGCTGGCACCACACGCGGTCCCCGAGGATGGCCAGGAGTGACCCGAGCAAAGAGCTGGGGGTGCCCCATCCCCGCTCAATCCCCGGATAAATGAAAACAAAGCCAATGAGCTGACTTTATAGTGCAGATGTGACCCTCAGCAGAGAGCAGACGCGGCTGCCGGGGGGTGGAAAGCACCTGTCTGACAGGTGACCAAGCCAAGCTGACCCCGGCCACCGCGAGGCCCTGAAGCCTGGGCCAGGACTGGCCCCGGCAGTGCCGGACGTGGCGCCCACGTCCTCCCCACCTCACACTCCTCACAGGAAGAATCGTGGCAACCCAGACCTCCCTTATGACTGGGCTGAGACTGGGAACAGACACGCGGGAGGCAGGTTTCGGGGCCCGAGACCCGACCAGTGCTTCGGGCTTCGGGGCCAGCTCTGGAACAGCAACGTGGGAGTGACTCACATGGTCCAGTTTCTTCCTCTTCACGCACTGCTCGTCGTTGAGGTCGTCTTCCACGTCCCGCTCTGGTGAAGACGACAACTTCCTTTTCCTGGGTCCACCACCCTCTAAGGCAGAAAGGAGGTCAGAGGTCAAAGACAGAAGTCACTCGAACGCTGCGACACGGTGACAACCGCGGGACTCCAGTGTCTGTGGGATGTCCTTTTGACAACAGCCCCCTCCCTCACAGCACACAGACTCCACGACCGTCAGCCCGAGCAAAGGAACAGAGACTCTTCGTAGCAGCAATCACTGCAATGCTCTGATGAATCCCTGCCTTGCTTAATGCTACGAACACATGTCATCAAGCGACACTCATCTGAAGGGCAGTGCTGGGGGAGGGCTTCTCCACGGCACAGCCAGTGCTCAGCCGGACATCGGCCAGTGCGACTGGTCTGAGTAGGGTCACCCAGGCCCGCAGGAGTCTGCAGGCACTGGCAGGCAGAAGGCTTTATGGGTCGCTTTTATTTGAACAACGAATCCCTTTCACTTAAGCAAGAAAAACCAAAATGTATGCATTCAAGCAACAAAAGCTCTTAACCTGCAAACAGAGAAGCAGGAAATCAGAACTTCACGTGATGACCTAACAAAGAAACATGCTGAAAAACTGAAGGAGCTTTTATAATAATAATAGTGCTCTCAGCGAGTGCCACCTTGCAGTGGGGAGGGGCTGGGCTGGCACAGGGCTGCCCCAAGGAGAGTCCTCACACCCCACGTCGAACCCCCCAGCCCCCCGCGCCAGGACGGAGCCCGAGTGCAGAGCCAGGAGTCAGCCCAACTCCCGGCCAGCAAGGACCAGGCGGGTGCAGCCCCAGCAAGGCCCGGCCAGGGTGTGGCCAAGCCCGAGTCTCAGCCTAGAAACTCGGTCGGTCGGAAGGAGCAGGCGGAGCCCAGCCCGTGACCGGCTGACTCATCAGCTGCCCTGCGGCCGCTCCCCCAACTCCATGGGCGTGCATCCCCACGATGCCAACCACAGGCACCGGGGCCACGTGCTGGCCAGGTCAGACCCCAGCCTGGGTGTTCCCAGCGGGCCCAGGCAGAGTCCAGGGGCAGCACCTCTTGGGAGGCCCCAAAGTGACCTGGGGACTCTCTGAAGTCCCTTGAGGCTGTGTTCAGGGCGGCCGGGCATGGGGAGCTGGAGGGAGGGGGGACCCTCTGACCACCTCAGCACCCGGTATTCCTGTATCTGTCAGGCCCAAGCAAACACCCTCAGTTGACTCTGAAAAAAGCTCCAACCCAAGGACATCCAGGTGACAGCGGTGATTCCTTAAGAACTTTGTTTTGTCAATAAAGGGTAATTTAATCTTACATATCTGCTCAGGCATCTCTCTGTCACTAATATCACTGCACCACCTCCGCATGTGTAAATGGCCACAAGGCAAAACTATGCAAATGTGGAAGAAAATGCAAAAATTGCCACGGGAGTATGAAAGAGCCCAGGAGAGCACGTTTAGCTGCCTGCAGCGAAGCCTTTAATAGCTGTGAGCCAAAACCTTTGGAGATCTGTAAAAGACAAGTCAGCCGATCACCACCTGTACATTACGTATTTCACAAATGCTTGTACTGTGCTGGGGGTACACACCATTCATTTCAGAAAACAAGGGTTGGGCGAGGATGCCGTCCCTTCCAGAAAGAAACAGGTCATCTAAATCATTAGTAAAAAAATTTTTAAAAAACCATCAGATTTGAAAATATATATATGAACAAGAGATTCACAGGCAGTTCATGAAAAGAAAAAAAAAAAGAAATCCAATTTTTCAAGTAAAAGAGCCTGCTTTCTCCCTCCTGTGCGTATTACAGAGGTGAGCTGAGCTCAGCCACCAATCCTGCCTGAAGCAAGGCTGGTGGGCTTCTGTACGGCCTCAGGGGACGTGCTCTGACCGGCGCGGGAGGCAACCTACAAAGACACAGGAAAGAATCCTTGATGCACTGAATTTTTCAGTGCCAACATTTTCCTCATCTCACTCTGCCTTTCTCCCATGCCCGGCAGTGCTCAGGGGTCTCTGCACCAGAACCGCGTGGTCCAGGCGGGGGGTGGAGCCAGCTGGCCCCAGGAACCCTCTCTCCAGCCCCAGGGGTGTGGGAGGGGCGGGGCTCCCTGAGCAGTGCTCCTGGCGACGCTCACAGGGCCAGTCCGAGGCTCTGTCTCTCCACCCCCAAACGCTGCCCTGACAATGTGTGCAGAGAGGGTGCGAGACCTCCACAGGTCACACGCGACCCTGCACCAAAGACGGCCAAAGCACATGCAGCCAGCAATGGAAACACCCTAGTTTTGAAACAATGACTTCAAATTACTTTTAAATTACTTTAATATCAGCACATTATAAAGTACTGAAGTAGCATCTTAAGAATACGTTTTGCTTGTTCTTACATGTGTGAAGAACAGTCACAAAAACCTTTCCGCAACGATGCGTGAGAGGCACTTTGCTTACATGCAGAATGGTAGCTTCTAGGAAGGCCTGGGACTGCCCAAGAGACCCCAAGGAAGGGGGGGGATGGGCTCCGGCAGCTAAGGGTCCTGGGGGACCCTCAGGGCAGGGCTGCGGAGGCTACATGGTTTTCCTTCATCCTAACAGGGCCTTTCTTCAGTTCCTTCCTTTGGGGTCATGTCAGTTTGTTCCGAGGCCGTGCTCGTAACTTACTGTGCTGCTTCTTTTGGCTCAGCCTGTCCCCTTCCAATGCCAGGGTAGCTTTCAGCTTGCCCCAAGTCCATCCAAGACCCTCCTCAGTGGGACCCTCCTTTTTGGGTGTTAGGAGTAAGGGAAACTGAGGCTTACGTCAAGTAAATAGGACAGATGCCCAGGAGCACATATTATCTGGAGTCAGGTAACTCCCAAGTCACAAAAGCACACCATCGACTGTCTTCCTGTATCCCTATAAAAAGGACATTCCCCTAAAGCAAACTGTGCACAGGACATGAAGGAAAGAGAAAAGCAGCATGTCACCGACACATACAAAATCCAGAGTCCTCAGAAGATTCAACTTTACAAGCCGCAGGGTCTGACGGGGGGTATCTGTGATGAACAGACAGGGGAAGCAGAGCGCAGAGGAGAGGTCAGAGATAAACACAGAGGAATGGGAGAGGCTGGTGGAACTGGGTGTGCCTTGGGGGCACCGTGGTGGGAGTAACTCAGTTGACCTACGCTGCCTGCAGGAGGAGAAAGGACAAACCACCCTTAACCCTGAAAAGCTTGGCACTGTGACCCCAGCACAAAGCACGGACGCTCGCAGTGACCCGTGAGCTCCTCACGCCCTTCCGGTACCCCTGGAATATGGTCTGAAGAAACGGCCTGACGGGCTCTGAAAGGAGAAACACGAGAAATTCCCACAGGGCCCTACGGCCCTACCAACTCCCACCCGTAGCCTGGGATCAGAAACCAGAGGGGACCAGCCGCCAGCACACAGCCCGGGCGGGCAGGAAACACGCTCCGAGGCTCCCTTGTGGTGAGACCGGACCTGTGGTAATGAGCAAACTCGCCGACGGACAGACGGACGGACGGACGCCGCTGCCTTCCCGGTGGGACGGGAGAGCCCTGACCTCCCCTCCCCTCCGCAGCCGGCCTCGGCCACGCTCTCCCGCGTACCCCGGGAGCAACCCCCAGGCCACCGGCCGCCACCAGCCCCGGACGCTCCAGGCCGGCCTACCTGCGTCCCCGAACATCAGCAAGGCTGCGGCGATGGCTCCGTCCATGGTGCTCGTGGACTCAATCAGCTGATGGAGTCGGGAGAGAAGGGGATCGTGAGAAACAGCACCAAAGACAACTTTCTTTCACAAAGCCAGCAAACTAACCGACCGTGCCTGACACACGCAAGATGGGACAGCGGCGTGATGTTCCATTCCCCTGTATCCACTTATCATTTCTCAGAAAACTTGGCTTATGGGAATAGTCCAGACTCTGGTACGCCATGTTAAACGAAGTCTGACCCATCACTAGAGCGGAATAAAATCCTTGTCTAATGCAGATTTACTGTTTGTGTTTTTCGGTAACCGGAACTTTCTGTGGACACACCCAATTAGCGGGTACGTGTGTGTGTGTGTGTGTGTATGTATGTGTGTGAGAGAGGACAAAGGAGATCACGTCTCTATTGTTCATTTTTGATTCCCTAAATAATAGGCCATGATTCAACAGTCCTTTTGCTTTTAAATCGGATACTCAGAGGAGACAAAGGGCTCCTGAGTTTCACTTCTGGATCACTTGACCGGCAGGATGAACATTTACACGTTGTTTCTACCAGCACTCCTCAGCCTTCCGACCCCGGTGGACTCAGGGAAACAAGCTAACACAAAAATAAGACCATGGGACCCAGCCTTAGAACTGGGGGAGGGCGTTTGCCTTGCACACAGCCAACGCAGACCACCCTGGTTCCATCCCCGGCATCCCTTATGGTACCCTGTCAGGAGTGATTCCTGAGTGCAGAGCCAGGAGTAACCCCTGAGCATTGCCGAGTCTTTAAAAAATAAAAAAAAGACAAAAACAAAACCCAACGAAGATAGTATTGCATCAAATCTAATGTTATAAAATCATCATTTTCAGGGTCCAGAGTGATAGCACAGCAGGGAGGGCGTTTGCCTTGCACGTGACCGACCTGGGCTCAATCCCCAGCATCCCGTATGGTGCCCCAAGCACCACCAGGAGTAATTCCTGAGGGCAGTAGCCAGGAGTAGCCACTGAGCATTGGTGGATGTGACCCAAAATGCAAAAAAAAAAAAACAGTCGTGTTTAGCTCATAGACATCTACTGCTGCTTTGACTAGGGAAAACTTTGGAGCCACAGACAGGGTGAAGAACGGGTCTTAAAGAACAGCTTCAACGCATCATTTATGTTAACATTTGGGGTTACAGAAGAAACTGGATATACTGCATACTTTATTTTATTTATTTAAATATTTTATTTTTTGTTTAACAATAACTCACATAGCACAGCGGTAGGGCGTTTGCCTTGCACGCAGCCGACATGGCCGACCCGAGTTTGATTCCTCCGCCCCTCCCGGAGAGCCCGGCAAGCTACCGAGAGTATTCGATATGCCAGACACAGTAACAACAAAGTCTCCAATGGAG
>JAOXYA010114646.1:0-10584 GCA_028565675.1 Sorex palustris | reverse complement strand
ATATCGAATACATCACGGGGAGCTTGCCAGGCTCTGCCGTGCGGGTGAGATACTCTCGGTAGCTTGCCGGGCTCTCCAAGAGGGGAAAAGGAATCGATAATCATTATAATATTATGTTCCTTTGATATTATTTTTTAAGTGTTGGGGTCAATCGTGTTACCTTTTTTAAGCTGGAAATTAGAGGGTCAGAGTGGTAGTACAGCATAGTACAGCAGGTAGGATTATTGCCTTGCATGCCGCTGACTGTGGTTTTATCTCTAGCATCCCATAGGATCCCCCCAAGTCCCACCGGGAGTGACCCCTGAAAATGAAGCCAGGAGTAAACCCTGAGCACAGCTGGGAGTCGTCCCCTAAAATATGGAAATTTGTGTTATCTGATATCAGTATGACTGCACTTCCTCTTCTTTTAAAATGACCATTTACTTGAAAGATTGTTTTTCAACCATTTAGTTTGAGCCTATATCTATCTGCAGATGCTTGAAAAGTAGGTGAGGTGGATTTAAATCACTGAATCAAGGGTTAGAGACAGTTCAGGGGGTAGGGTACTTGCCTTGCATGTAGCCAACACAGTTCAATCCCCGGCATCTCATATGGTTCCCCCAGCCTGCTGGGAGTAATTCCTGAAAGCAGAGCCAGGAGTTAACACTGAGCACTGCTGGATGTGTGGCCCAAACACACACACACACACACACACACACACAACAACGATAATAATAATTAATAAAAAAATAAAAGAAGCAGGAGGCCAGGAGATGAGTCCATGACTGGACTTGGTGCTGTCCCTGCAGGATTCCCAGATCCAGTCTCTGGCTTTGCACAGTCCCCGAGCCCTGCCAGGAGTAACCCCAAGCATGTTGGGTGTGACCCCACCCCCCCAGTGGAACCAGGCTTAGCGATGGCTCTCACTGGTAGAGCATGTGTGGTCCCTGGCACTGTAATAAATAAATAAAATGACTTAAAGAAAAACTTTATTGTATTAAAACTTCTTTAGGATTCCCAGTTACACACTGCTGGTAGGGGCGGAGCCGGGAGGAAGGAGGCTTTCCGTGGGAGAAGGGTGGGGCCCGCACCATACACAGACCGGTATTCTCTCCATCAGAGAATGAGCCGCCCCGCAGTCAATGCAGAGCCGGGGTTGGGATGTTTGGAAGGAGTAAGGTAAACAGTGAGGGCCTTGGCAGCCAGTGAAAGAAACCCAGTTCAGCTCCCCAGACAGCTGCGGGAAGAGCCTCAAGGCAATGGAGTCTAGCACTCACTCTCTGTCCCTCTCTCCCTCCCTCTGCCCCTCTCTCCTTCACTCTCCCTCTCTCTCTCTCTCTCTCTCTCTCTCTCTCTCTCTCCCTCTCCCTCTCCCCTCTTTGTCTGTCCTCCGCTGTGTCGCTCCCACAGACAAGTTCCTACATGTGAATGGAAGAGCAGCTGTTGACAGTCTTCAAGCTTCATCTCCAACCACCCCACCCAAGAAGCTAACTTCTCTCATGTCTCCATGCCAACTCAAATATCCTGGCGGGGGAACTGGGGTATAGAGCAGAGGGAGGGAGGAGGGATCCAGAGCCGTTCATTATCCAGAAGGATTGGGGAAATAGGAGCCTGCAGGGAAAAGATGAAATGGGGGCCAGAGAGACAGTACAGGGGCTAAGGCATCTGACCTGGGTTTGAGTCCTCAGCACAAAAGATTCCAGAGCACTTGCACAGAGCAAAGAGTAAATCCTGAGACCTTCTGGGTGTGGCCCCCAAACAAAAATAGAAAAAAAAAGAAGAAAGAAAAAAAGATTAAATGTCTTCCACATGGGGTTCTAATCCTAATTGGTCTCTATTCTTTCTGGTTATAATTGTATCATTGTTTCCACAAATTCAGGAAAGATGTGGATGAAACAGGAAGTTAATGAGCTCAATTATATCCCTCGTCTACATCAGCAGCATGTTTATTTTCATTTCTGATTGCATTTTATGGATTAGCTTTTTGTTTACTAACTTTTGATGGGCTGTGACACGTGGAAATTTGAATGTGCTGATCGTCTCTGATGCCCACCCTAGATTTCTGTCTAATTCTTATTTTCTTTCTGTTTATGCTAAGTATTCCATAACAAAAACAATTCCAAACACTTAAATACAACACGTGAGAATTGACTAAGCATTGTATACCCTCACTAGTCAGTCAACCCAACGTTCCTTGCAAAATAATTAGAGTTCTAATATACATTGTTTTGCTCCAACAAGGCATAGAATAAGAATCAAAATTAGGGTGTGTGTAGGGGTGCGGGGGTGCTGGCTGAGTTGACACCAGTCTGATTGCAGACAATGTGATTTTCAGCAGATCCATTTCTGGGGCCAGAGAAATGGTACAGCAGGTAAAGCCTTATATGCAGCTGACATGGGTCTGATTCCCATCACCCCGTGTAACTTCTCTGAGCACTGCCAGAAGGGACCCCAGAGCTCAGAGCTAGGAGCAAGCCCTGAGCACAGCTCTGTGTGGTCCCTGTCACTGTCCTCCTGTTGTTCATTGATTTTCTCGAGTGAGCCCAGTTACATCTACATTGTGAGACTTTGTTGTTACTGTGTTTGGGATATGGAATACATCACGGGTAGCTTGCCAGGCTCTGCCGTGCAGGCGAGATACTCTCGGTAGCTTGCCCACCTCTCTGAGAGGGGCAGAGGAATCAAACTCGGGTCGACCATGTTGGCTGCGTGTAAGGCAAACGCCCTACCTGCTGTGCTATTGCTCTAGCCCGTGTGTGGTCCCTAAATGAAGAAATTTCCACTCCAAGGGCTAGACAGATTGTACAGGAGGCCAGACACTTGCCTTGAATGCAGCCGATTCCCCTTGGATCCTGGCAGCATTGCGGATGGTCCCTCAAGCCAGTGATCATGCCTGAGCTCAGATTCAGGAAAACACCCGGAGCACTGCTGAGTGCAGCCCCCAAACCAAAATAAATGTCCATTTCGGTGTGGGTGGTTCAACCCCAGCACCATGTGGCCCCCCTTGAGCACTGAGCCAGGAGTAGCACCTGAGCACTCCTGTGTGTGCTCCCTCCCAACAAACAAAAAGGAATCAGCAATTCATTTCATGCTCTCCAAAATCGATTATGTAACTTGACCCGCAGGGACATTTGAGAGGAAGCAGATAAGAAATGCTTAAGCTCAGGATATGTCAGATTTATTGAAGGGGATTTATCTTCTGCATATCCCGGCTCCTGTAGAGAGATCCATATCCGGGCTAGGGTGTGTGCTCGTGGGACCTCACACCTGCCCAAGGCGCACCCACCAGCGGCCCCTTCCCTCCCCTCTCTGTGCGCAGATGGCCCTGCGCCCTCGCGGACCATGTGACCTGTCCTGGCTTGCGGCAGGACCGGTCTTGCATTTTTCACTCTGTTCACTCGTGCTGTTGTCTAATACTCGGTTCACTTTTTCAGCATCCGTTGCCCAACTGAGCTCACTTGCTGCCAGGCTAACCTCTCACTTCCGCTTTTGATAAGGTTCCTAAACCGGATGTGTTCCGAGGCGCTGCAGGCGCTGGGGATCTGGAGTCCGGAGTCCGCGCCGGCGGACTGTATCCAGGACAGGAGAAAGCACATAGCGGGAATCTTTTTTTTTTTTTTTTTTTTTTTGCTTTTTGGGTCACACTCAGCGATGCACAGGGCTCTGCACTCAGTAATTACTCCTGGCGGTGCTCAGGGAACCATATGGGATGCTGGGAATCAAACCCCGGTCAGCCAGGTGCAAGGCAGACGCCCTCCCCACTGTGCTATCGCTCCAACCTCCATAGTGGGAATCTTAACTGGCTGAATAATTTTTCCAAAGCCCTTTGATCACACAAGGAGGAATTTGATTGTAGCAAGAGATTAACTGGAGAATGAGGAGAACAGTCGTGAAAAAATATTCTCCCGGATCTGTAACAGAGAGCCCGTTGGCTCATTCGTGTAGCCAGTGTTGGGTAAGAACTCAGCTGGGTCAGCATGCCAGGCTCTGTCTGGCAAGACAACAAAACTGCTGAGACTTGGGCCTGAGAGAGAGTATAGTGGGTAGGGCTGACCCCGGTTCAAACAAACAAAAACCAACCAAGACTTTTTGCCTCTTCAAAGTTTACACACTAGTGAAGGGAGAGAGAGAACACACAACTCTCTTTTTAACAAAAACATTTTTAAAAAATGTATTCCAAGAATAACTAGGGAAAAAAATCTGAAAATCAACTTTTGTGGGGGAGGGAAGGAGGGATGGTGAGGGGGTCGACAAACTCAGCTGTGCTCGGGGATTATTCCTGGCTCTGCACTCATGGTGATGTTTGGGGGACCATCGGTAGTGCTGGGGGTTGAACTTTCAGAAGTTCAGTGCAAGCACTGGTACTATGAGTCCCTGAAAAACAATTCTAACAAAAAAGAGAGGAAAAAGCTGGAGATATAGTACAGCAGGCAGGGCGCTGGTCTTCTACTCTGCCAATTCTTGGTCCCCCAGAGGTCCCTGAGCAAGGCCAGGAGTGATTCCTGAGCACAGAGTCAGGCGAAAGCACAACCAGGTGTGTGCCCCCAAAAAACAAAAATAAAAAAAAAAGAGGAAGCCAGAGAGGTAGTTCGGCAGGTAGGGCATTTGCCTTGAACAAGGCCAATCCTCTGCCCCACCAGGAGAGTCCCCTGAGCACAGAACCAGGAATAAGCCCCGAGCACAGAAGTGGGGGGAGGCAAAAAAAAAAGGTTTTAGATATTAACCATATTAAATAGTATGCTATAGGCTCATGACTGAGCAGATAGATCAATGAAACAAAATTGAAAGCTCAGAGGTCCTGAGACGTGGCTCAGTGGTGAAGCATGTGTCTTGCAAGCGTGAGACCTGGGTTTGATCCCTCCAACACGAAACTGAAATAAGCCAGTCTCATGACAACATGTGTATGCATTTGATTTATTATAAAGATGAAATTGTAAGGGCCAGAGCAGTAGTACTAGAGCAGGTAGGGTGCTTGCCTTGCATTGATCTCTGTCATCCCATGCGGTCCTCTAAGCATCACCAGTATATTCAGGAGTGGGGTGCCAGGAGTAACTCCTGAGCACCGCTGGGTGAGGCCCCCAAACAAAAACAAACAACAATGAAAAGATGAAATTTTAGGGCTGGAGAGATTTTTTTTGATTTTGTTTTTTGGGTCACACCCGGCGATGCTCAGGGGTTACTCCTGGCTCATGCACTCAGGAATTCCTCCTGGGGACCATATGGGATGCTGGGAATCGAACCTGGGTCGGCCATGTGTCAGCCATGTTGGCTGCGTGCAAGGCAAATGCCTTACCCGCTGTGCTATCGCTCCAGCCCCTGGAGAGATAATTTTTTTAAGTGAAGCCAAAAGGGTTTGTGTTTTTGTGGTTTGGGGACCACACCTGGTGGTACTCAAAACTTGCTCAGGCATCACTCTTGGCAGGTTCTGGAACCACATGGGGTACAGGGATTAAACTCTGGTCAGCAGCATGCAAGAGCTCTACCTGCTGTACTATGGCTCTGGCCTCCAGTTTGTTTTAATTAAACAAAACTTGCTCAGACAGATGTGAGAGGGGGCTGGAGTACAGCAAATCAGGCGGGAGCGCCTTGCACGCAGCTGTTTGGGATTCGATCCCCAGCATCCCATTTGGTCAGCCAGCACCACCAGGAGTAATTCCTGATTGAAGAGCCAGGAGTAAGCCTGGAGCACTGCAGAGTGTGGTCCCAAAGCGAACAAACAAAACAAGCAAACAAAGAGATGTGAGAGGAGAGAAAAAGGAAACGCTTTCAAGAGAAAACATAGACTTCTCCAGGGTGGAAATAAGCAGAGAAACAGACAAGCAGGCAAGACGCTGTTCAGGAGAGAACCTGAGTGGCTTGAGGAACAAACCGAGATGAAATTTTTAAGTCTACAGAAAGAAGCTGCCAACCCTGGTTCTATCTCCAGCACCAATCCCTGCCAGGAATGGTCTGAGAGCACAAAATCAGGAGTAAGCCCTGAACATAGCTGGGTGTGGCACCAAGGGGAAAAAAAAACAAAACAAAGAAAAGGACATAGAAAAAAATTAAAAAGGACATTGAGAGGTCAGAAAGTGTGGGGGTTAAGGTGCTTACCACATGTGGCCAATTCCAGTTTGATCTCTGGCACCACATGTGGTCCCCAAGCACTGCCAGAAGTGACCTCTGAGCACAGAGCCAGGAGGAAGCCCTGAGAACTGCCGGCATGATCTAAAACCCAAAGAAACAAGCCCAAGGAAAGAACACTGGACCTGAGGACCAATGCTCCCAGGGAGAAAGCTCAAAGCGCTGGGGCACATGCTTTGCACGTAAGAGCCCTGGCTTTAATCCCTGGTACCACGTGGCCTCCGGCCTCCATCACCTCCTTCCTCCTAAAACTGATTCCAGAGCATGGTGTCAGAGCATTTGCCTTGCAGGAACTGGGTTCCATCCCAGGTTGCAAAAAAAAAAAAAAAAACAACAACAACAAAGGGCTAGGAATGTGGCTCAGTAGTAAAGCTCGGGACTTGTTTGCAGGGGGCCTGGAGTCCATCCCCAAACACACACAAACACACACACACACACACACACGTGTGCACACACTCATGCACATGCACACACACATTCACTGGGGTGAAAATGTTCATAATTGTGCTTGTGATGCTTATTAAATACCTATTGTTCAGGGCTGGAGTGATAGCACAGCGGGTAGGGCTTTTGCCTTGCACCTGGTCGACCCAGGTTCGATTCCCAGCATCCCATATGGTCCCCTGAGCACCGCCAGGGGTGATTCCTGAGTGCAGAGCCAGGAGTAACCCCTGTGCATCGCCGGGTGTGACCCAAAAAAGCCAAAAAAAAATACCTATTGTCTATCCTCACTGTCCTATAACAGTCCTTACAGGAGAATGGGGAAGATTCAAGGGGAGGTTTGATTTTATTTTCAAAAGAGGGGGAGGGTATGCTGAAGAGAAAGTCCAGCAGTAAGGGTATTTGCCTTGCAAGCACTGATGTTTCCCCAAGCACCACCAGGAGTAATTCCTGAGAGCCAGGAGTAAGCCCGAATAACCTCCCCACCCCCATCCCAAGAAACCCATAATAGTTTTTTCACCAGAGATGACTGGGTAAGAAGCTAAAAAGGCTCTTTGCAGACTAGTTTATAGCCAAATAATTTTTTGACCACACTAGGCAATGTTCAGCATATATTCCAGACTCTGAACTCAGGAATTTTTTCTGGTGGTGCTCGGGGGACCTAAGAGATATTAGGGATTGAACCCAGCTTGGCCCCGTGCAAGGCAAGCACCCTCCCTGCTGTGTGACCTCTCAAGAGCCCAGATTCCTTGATGGAGGGAGTTCTTTCTCCATACACAACTTCAGAGCAGACAGGTCACTCAGCAACCTCTAAAACATTTTTAGTTCCACAATTTACATATGTAGGCAGAAAAGACTGTTTTCTTCCAACCAGACTACAAACTCCCTAAGGACAAGTGCAAATTGTTTTGTTTTATTTTAGGGCCACACCCAGGAGTGCACAGGGCTTACTCTTGGCTCTGTGCTCAGGGATCACTCTTGGCGGGGCTCAGAGGACCATATGGGATGCCAGGGACCAAACCCGGACTGGTCACTTGCAAGGGCCCTACCTGCTGACTATTGCTCCAGCCTTTGAATTTTGCTCTTTTTTTTTTTGCTTTTTTTTGGGCGGGGGAGGTCACACCCAGCTATGTTCAGGGGTTACTCCTGGTTCTGCACTCAGGAATCACTCCTGGCAGTGCTCGGGGGACCATATGGGGTGCTGGGAATCGGACCCAGGTCAGCCGCGTGCAAGGCAAATGCCCTACCCACTGTGCTATTTCTCAAGCCCCTGAATTTTGCTCTTTTAAGAAAATGCTGCCTGTTCTTTAGCACAAAGGTGCACACACTTGCTAAATCCCACGTCACCAGTTCCCAGGGAGAACTGGGGTCACCCATTGGCACTCTCCCTATAATGCTGACTCAGCCCAGAGCCCTGAGGTTGTGCTAACCATTCGTACACCAAGAGAAATGTAATACAATTTTCCTGGTAAGGAAGCCTTCGTCAGCGCATTTTGCTTTTGGTAAAACAAGAACTTATTTGTTCTAAGCCAGTGGTCCAAGAAGTGTTGGCCAGTAGAAGGCCACAATCCTGCAGGGCACCACACCCCTCCTGCGCCCCCAGACCTTCCCCCGGGCACCCACCAGGATTTCTAACAATTATCCAGCTACGAAACATAAAGTTTGAACTTAATACATGTGCACTGAATTAATGCAAGCATGCATACTCTGCTGTTTAAGTGCCCAAATAGAAAGGAGATCTAAATGTATAAATACATCCATTGATGCATTTATAAAATGCTATCACAGACATGCTAGGGGTCATGAACCTGGTGGCATAATCATGGACTGTTGCTCAGGAAGTAGAAAGAGCTGTAGTATATCTATGACCAGTGCTTGAACTCTCAGAACCGAAGTCACCTAACTTTGGGCCAGTGCCCCATAGTGCCCAGCTGGGCAGAGTTCTGAGCAGCATCAAATCAGAATGAGCCCAAACTGGGGCAGGAGGGATAGCATAGCGGGTAGGACATTTGTCTTGCACTTGACTGACCCAGCTTCGATTCCCAGCATCCCATATGGTTCCCTGAGCACTGCCAGGAGTAATTCCTGAGTGCAGAGCCAGGAGTAGCCCCTGTGCATCGCTGAGTATGACCTCAAAAGCAAACAAACAAACAGAAAAAATAAGCCCAAACGTTTCTCCCAAGGACCCATCTATTCCACTCAAGAATCAGTCAACACTCAAAGCAATGCCTTCACGGGCCAGAGTAACAGCAGTTGCTTCAGTTGAGCCACTGCAATCGATCTCCTACATCCCATATGATCCCGCCAGGAGTGATCCCTGAATGGAGAGCCGGGAGTCAGCCTGAGTAACAACGGGGTGTGGCCCCAAAACAACAAACAAAAAGTTCTGCCATTTCCAGCATCCTTTTCTGCCCTTTGCAGGACGAGGGCTTCACACCACTCCCTGCTCCTTACCCCTTTGCTTCTGCTCGTGCTGATCGCCTGACACCGCTCAGAAATGCAGCAGAGGTGGTAGGTCTGGTGAGCCCTCTGGGGAGAGGGAGACTTTTTCTTTTCTTTTTTTTTTTTTTGCTTTTTGGATCACACCCGGGGATGCACAGAGGTTACCCCTGGTAAGGTTACCCCTGGCTCTGCATTCAAGAATTACCCCCTGGTGGTGCTCAGGGGACCATATGGATGCTGGGAATGGAATCCAAGGCAAACGCCCCACCCACTGTGCTATTGCTCCAGCCCAAGGGAAACTTTGAAACAACTGCTCTTCCTGGGGTCTGGGAGATAGTTCAGCGGGTAGGATATTTGCCTCACACGTGGCCAAACAGAGTCTGATCTCCGGTATCCCAGATGCTCTCCCCCCTCCCATTGCACTATCAGGAGTAACCCCTGGCCGTCGCTCGTCGCTCGGTGGGACCCCGAAACCCAAAAACTAAACAACAACACCAATAACAAAACTGCTCTTCATTCTCATCTCCAAGTAAACTATCCCTTTGGACAGGACGGGCCCCTTCCCTTGGATGGGGCAGTGGTCCACGTTGGAATGTGCAGCCTGCCCTCCCTCAGGGAATGTGCGGGCCCTCCCCAGCCTCCTTCACGTTCAACTTGTACCGGCCGGGACTGACTCATTCCTCCCTCGAGGCACCGATACTGAGGGTTAGGCCAAGGCAGCCGCTGAAACCCAGCCTGGCTGGGAGATTTCTCGTGCCTCTTCTTCCCACCCTGCTCCCCAGGTCCTCCATGTCACCTTCCGTGGGGTTCAGAGCTCTTTCTTGTTGCTTCCTGCACATACAGATATCCCTTCCTCATTAACACACTCCGCAACTGTGTAAACACAAAAAGACAGCAGCACACGCACCCACATGCAATCTTTAATTTTTTTTTCTGCCAACCGGGCAATGCACAAGGGTTACTCCTGGCTCATGCACTTAGGAATTACTCCTGGCGGTGCTCGGGGGACCATATGGGATGCTGGGGATCGAACCCAGGTCAGCCGCGTGCAAGGCAAACGCTCTACACACTGTGCTATCGCTCCAGCCCTCCCCACCCACATGCAGTCTTGAGCGGCTCTTTTCCCCTCAGCCCCAGCCCCCCCCCCCCATTACCCGCAACTAACTCAATTACCGAGAGGTTCCCACTTCCTCTTTCCTTCCATTGTCATCAAGAGGAGGGGCTGCAGGGAGAAGGGGATTCCAGGACGGGAAGCCTGCAGGCTCCCTTCCCTTTCCCAGCTCTGGGCTCTGCAACCAGCCCACAGGCCTCGCCTGCCTACAAGACTTGAGAAAGAGCCTGGGAGCATCACAGGGAGATGCGAACCCTCTCTGGGAACCTGGCGGTGGGCAAGAACAGACCAAAGGAGAGGCTGGTGGGGACCCCCTGCGACAGTCCAGCACCGAGGACGGTTACCTCGCAGGTAGCCAACCTGGGTTGGATTCCCAGCAACCCATAGGGTCCCTCTGCATGGTCAAGAGTAATTCCTGAGTGTAGAGTCAGGAGTAACCACCGAGCATCGCTGGGTGTGACCCCCCCGCCCCCCCGCAAAATAAAAAA
>JAOXYA010114596.1:0-10585 GCA_028565675.1 Sorex palustris | reverse complement strand
GTCTCAGCATGGTGGTGGCTGGTCCTGGAGGTCTTTGGCTGCCGGAGCCCTGGTCGGGGCGGGGAGGAAAGCTCAACTCGCTCCCCTCCAAGGGGTCCCGGCAAGGACAGTCAGGCGCGGGGGCAGGAGGATATTAGGTGGTGAGAAGGGTGCCAGGAGGTGAGGAGGATATTAAGCAGTGAGGAGAATAATAGGAGCTGAGGAGGATATCAGGTGGTGAGAGGATGCCTGGAGGTGAGAAACATAATAAGAGATGAAGAAGATATTAGAAGGTGAGGAGGATATTAGGGGGTGAGGAAGATATTAGGATGTGAGGAGGATATTAGGAGGTGAGGAGGATATCAGGTGGTAAGGAGGATATTGGGTGGTGAGGAGGATATCAGGAGGTGATGAGGATATTAGGTGGTGAGGAGAATATTAGGAGGTGAGGAGGATATTAGGTGCTGATGAGGATATTAGGAGGTGCGTAGGATGCCAGGAGGTGATGAGGATATTAAGAAGTGAGGAGGATAATAGGAGGTGAGGACGATATAGGTTGGTGAGGGTATATTAGGTGTGGAGGATGCCAGGAGGTGAGGAGGATATCAGGAGGTGAAGAGGATATTAGGTGGTGGGGAGGATATTAGGTGGTGAGAAGGATGCCAGGAGGTGAGAGGATATTATATGGTAAGGAAGATATTAGGTGGTGAGGAGGATATTAGGTGGTGAAGAGGATATTAGGAAGTGAGGAGGATGCGGGGAGGTGAGGAGGATATTAGGTGGTGAGGAGGATGCCAGGAGGTGAGGAGGATATTAAGAGGTCAGGAGGATATTAGGAAGTGAGGAGGATATTAGGTGGTGAGGAGTATATTAGGTGAGGATGATGACTGGATGTAAGAAGGATATTAGGAGGTGAGGAAGATATTGGGTGGTGAGGAGGATATCAGGAAGTGAAGAGGACATCAGGAGGTGAGGAGGATATTAGTAGGTGACGAGGATATTAGGAGGTGAGGAGGATATAGGTGATGAGGAGGATATAAGGTGATGAGAAGAATGCCAGGAGGTGAGGAGGATAATATGTGGTAAGGAGGACATTAGGTGGTGAGGAAGATATTAGGTGGTGAAGAGGATATTAAGAGGTGAGGAGGAAGCCGGGAGGTGAGGAGGATATTAGGTGGTAAGGAGGCTATTAGATGGTAAGGAGGATTTCAGGAGGTGAGGAGGATATCAGGTGGTGAGGAGGATATTAGGAGGTGAGGAGGATATTAGGTGGTGAGAAGGATATTAGGTGGTGAAGAGGAAATTAGGAGGTGAGGAGGAAGCCAGGGAGTGAAAAGGATATTAGGTGGTGAGGAGCATGCCAGGAGGAGAAGAGGATGCCAGGAGGTGAGGAGGATATTAAGAGGTGAGGATATTAGGTGGTGAGTAGTATATTGGGTGGTGAGGAGTATATTAGGTGAGGAGTATGACAGGAGGTGAGGAGATATTAGGAGGTGAGGAGGATATTGGGTGGTGAGGAGGATAACAGGAGGTGAGGAAGATATTAGGTGGTGAGGAGGATTTCAGGAGGTGAGGAGAATATTAGAAGGTGAGGAGAATATTAGGAGGTGAGGAGGATATTAGGAAGTGAGGAGGATATTAGGTGGTGAGGAGGAGAGTAGGTGGTGAAGAAGATATTAGGTGGTGAGGAGGATATTAGGAGATGAGGAAGTTATTAGGAGATGAGGAATTTTTTGGTGAGGAGGATATTAATAGGTGAGGAGGGTATTAGGTAGTGAGGAGGACAATAGGTGGTGAGGAGGATATTGGGAGGTGAAGAGGATATTATGTGGTGAAGCGATAGTAGGAGGTGAGGAAGATTCCAGGAGGTTAGGAGGATAATAGGTGGTAAGGATGTTGCCAAGAGGTGAGGAGGATTTCAGGAGTTGAGGAGGATATTAGGAGGTGCGGAGGGTATTAGTTAGTGAGGAGGATATTAGGTGGCGAGAAGGATGCCAGGAGGTGAGGAGGATATAGAAGGTGAGGAGGAGATTGTGTGGTGAGGAGGATATCAGGTGGTGAGGAGGATATTTGGTAGTGAGGAGGATTTCAGGAGGTGAGGAGGGTGCCGGGAGGTGAGGAGGATGTTAAGAGGTGAGGAGGATATTAGGAGGTGAGGAGGATATTGGGTGGTAAGGAGGATATTGGCTGGTGAGGAAAATATCAAGAGGTGAGGAAGATATTGGATGATGAGTAGGATACTTGGTGTTGAGAAGGATGCTAGGAGGTGAGAAGGATTTCAGGAGGTGAGGAGGATGCCGAAAGGTGAGGAGTATATTGGGTGGTGAGGAGGATATCAGAAGGTGAGGAGGACATCAAAAGGTGAGGAAGATATTAGTAGGTGAGGAGGATATTAGGTGCAGAGGAGAGGAGGATATTAGGTGTTAAAAAGGATATTCGGTGGTGAGAAGAATATCAGAAGGTGATTAGGATGTCAGGAGGTGAAGAGGATATTAGGTGGTGAGAAGGATGCCAGGAGGTGAGGATGATATTAGGTGGTGAGGAGGATATTAGGAGGTGAGGAGGATGCCAGGAGGTGCGTAGGATGCCAGGAGGTGACGAGGATATTAAGAGGTGAGGAGGATAGTAGGAGGTGAGGATGATATAGGTTAGTGAGGGTATATTAGGTGTGGAGGATGCCAGGAGGTGACGAGGATATCAGGAGCTGAAGAGGATAGTAGGTGGTGGGAAGGATATTAGGTGGTGAGAAGGATGCCAGGAGGTGAGGAGGATACTATGTGATAAGGAGGATATTAGGTGGTGAGGAGGATATTAGGTGGTGAAGAGTATATTAGGAGGTGTCGTGGATGCCGGGAGGTGAGGAGGATACTAGGTGGTGAGGAGGATGCCAGAAGGTGAGGAGGATATTAGGTGGTGAGGAGGATATCAGGTGGTGAGGAGGATATTTGGTAGTGAGGAGGATTTCAGGAGGTGAGGAGGATGCCGGGAGGTGAGGAGGATGTTAAGAGGTGAGGAGGATATTAGGAGGTGAGGAGGATATTAGGTGGTAAGGAGGATATTGGTTGGTGAGGAAAATATCAAGAGGTGAGGAAGATATTGGATGATGAATAGGATATTTGGTGTTGAGAAGGATGCTAGGAGGTGAGAAGGATTTCAGGAGGTGAGGAGGATGCCGGAAGGTGAAGAGGATATTAGGTGGTGAGGAGGATATTAGGTGGTGAGAAGGATATCAGGTGGTGAGGAGGATATGAGGTGGTGAGGAACACTTTAGATCGTGAGGAGGATGGCGGGAGGTGAGAAAGGATATTAGGGGGTGAGGAGGATTTCAGAGGGTGAGGAGGATGCTGGGAGGTCAGGAGGATATTAGGTGGTGAGGAGGATACCAGGTGTGTAGCATGCCATGAGGTGACGAGGATATTAAGAAGTGAGAATGATAATCAGAGGTGAGGACTATATAGGTTGGTGAGGGTATATTAGGTATGGAGGATGCCAAGAGGTGAGGAAGATATCAGGAGGTGAGGAGGATATTAGTTGGTTAGAAGGATATTAGGTGGTGAGAAGGATGCCAGGAGGTGAGGAGGATATTATGTGGTAAGTAAGATATTAGGTGGTGAGGAGGATATTAGGTGGTGTAGAGGATATTAGGAGGTGAGGAGGATATTAGGTGGTAAGGAAGATATTGGTTGGTGAGGAAGATATCAGGAAGTGAGGAGGATATTGGATTATGAGAGGATATTTGGTAGTAAGAAGGTTGCCAGAAGGTGAGAAAAATTTCAGGTGGTGAGGAGGATGCCGGAATGTGAGGAGGATATCTTGTGGTGAGGAGGATATGAGGTGGTGAGGAGTATATTAGGTGAGGAGGATGACAGTAGTTGAGAAAAATATTAGGATGTGAGGAGGATATATGGTGGTGAGGAGAATATCAGGAGGTGAGGGGGACATCAGGAGATGAGGAGAATATTAGTAGGTGAGGAGGATAGTAGAAGGTGAAGAGTATATTAGGTGGTGAGGAGGATTCCTGGAGGTGAGGAGGATATTAAGAGTTGAGGAGGATAATAGAAGGTGAGGAGGAGATTGGGTGGTGAGGAGCATATTAGGAGAGGAGGATGCCAGGAGTTGAGAAGAATATTAGGAGGTGAGGAGGATATTAAGTGATAAGAAGGTTATTGTGTGGTGAGAAGGTTATCAGGACGTGTGGAAGATTTTAAGTGGTGAAGAGGACATCAGGAGGGGAAGAGGACATCAGGAGGTTAGGAAGATATTAGTAGGTGAGGAGGATATTAGGAGGTGAGGAGGATATTAGGAGCTGAAGAGGATATTAGGTAGTGAGGAGGATATTATGGGGTGAAAGTATGCCTGGAGGTGAGGAGGAAAATAAGAAGTGAAGAGGATATTAAGAGGTTAGGAGGATATTCAGTGGTAAGGAGAATATTAGGTGGTGAGAATGATATCAGGAAGTGAGGATGATATCAGGAGGTGAGGATGATATCAGGTCCTGAGGAGGATATCAGGTGGTGAGGAGGATATGAGGTGGTGAGGAGGATTTTAGATGGTGAGGAGGATGCAGGCAGGTGAGAAGATTATTAGGTGGTGAGGAGGATTACAAAAGGTGAGGAGGATGCCGGGAGGTCAGGAGCATATTATTTTGTGAGGAGGATGCCAGTAGGTGTGTAGGATGCCAGGAGGTGACGAGGATATTAAGAAGTGTGGAGGATAGTAGGAGGTGAGGACGATATAGGTTGGTGAGGGTATATTAGGTGAAGAGGATGCCAGGAGGTGAGGAGAATATCAGGCGGTGAGGAGGATATCAGGAGGTGAGGAGGATAATAGGTGGTGAGGAGGTTATGAGGTGGTGAGAAGGATGCCAGGAGGTGAGGAGCATATTTGGTGGTATAGAGAATATTAGGTGGTGAGGAGGATATCAGGAAGTGAGGATGATATCAGGATGTGAGGAGGATATCAGGTGGTGAGGAGGATATTAGATGGTGAAGAGGATATTAGGAGGTGAGGAGTATGCCGGGAGATAAGGAGGATATTAAGTGGTGAGGAGGATGCCAGAAGATGAAGAGGATGCCAGGAGGTGAGGAGGATATTAAGAGGTCAGGAGGATATTAGGAGGTGAGAAGTATATTAGGTGGTAAGGAGGATATTGTTTGGTGTGGAAGATATCAGGAAGTGAGGAGGATATTGGATGATGAGGCAGATATTTTGTAGTGAGAAGGATGCCAGGAGGTTAGAAAATTTTCAGGTGGTGAGGAGGATGCCGGAAGATGACGAGGATATCAGGTGGTGAAGAGGATATGAGGTGGTGAGAAGGATTTTAGATAGTGAGGAGGATGCTGGCAGGTGAGAATGATATTAGGGGGTGAGGAGGATTTCAAGGTGAGGAGGATGCAGGGAGATCAGGACGATATAGGTGGTGAGAGGATGCCTGGAGGTGAGGAGGATAATAAATGGTGAAGAGAATGTTAGGAGGTGAGGAGGATATTCAGTGGTAAGGAGAATATTAGGTGGTAAGTATGATATCAGAAAGTAAGGATGATATCAGGAGGTGAGGAGGATATCAGGTGGTGAGGAGGATATTAGGAGGTGAGGAGGATATTAGGTAGTGAGGAGTTGATTAGGTCATGTGGAGGATGCCAGGAGGTCAGAAGTATACCAGGTGAGGATTTCAGGAGGTGAGGAGGATATTAAGATGTGAGGAGGATATTGGATGATGAGGAAGATATTTGGTGGTGAGAAGGATGTCAGGAGTGAGAAAGATTTCAGGAGGTGAGGAGGATGCTGGAAGGTGAGGAGGATATTAGGTGGTGAGGTGGATATTAGGTGGTAAGAAGGATGCCAGGAGGTGAGGAGGATATGTGGTAAGTAAGATATTAGGTGGTGAGGAGGATATTAGCTGGTGAGGAGGATGCCAGGAGGTGAGGAGGATATTAAGAGATCAGGAGGATATTAGGAGGTGAGGAGGATATTCAGTGGTGAGGAGTATATTAGGTGAGAAGGATGACAGGAGGTGAGAAGGATATTAGGATTGAGGAGGATATTGGGTGGTGAGGAGAATATCAAGAGGTGAGGAGGACATCAGGAGATGAGGAGAATATTAGTAGGTGAGGAGGATATTAGAAGGTGAAGAGGATATTTGGTGGTGAGGAGGATGCCAGGAGGTGAGGAGGATGCCTGGAGGTGAAGAGGATATTAAGAGTTGAGGAGATTGGGTGGTGAGGGGTATATTAGGAGAGGAGGATGCCAGGAGTTGAGGAGGATATTAGGTGGGGAGGATATTAAGTGATAAGAAGGATATTGTGTGGTGAGGAGGATATCAGGAGGTGAGGTGTATATTAAGAGTTGAGAAGGATATTAGGTGGTGAGAAGGATATTTGGTGGTGAGGAGGATATCAGGAGGTAAGGAGGACATCAGGAGGTTAGGAAGATATTAGTAGGTGAGAAGGATATTTGGAGGTGAGGAGTATAATGGGTGGTAAGGAGGACATTGGGTGGTGAGGAGATATCAGGATGTAATTAGGATAACAGGAAGTGAGGAGGATATCAGGAGGTGTGAGGATATTAGGTGGTGAGGTGGATATAAGATGGTTAGGAGGATATTGGGTGGTAAAGATGATATCAGGAGGTGATCAGGATATTAGGTGGTAAGGAGGATATTGGTTGGTGAGCAGGATATCAGGAGGTGAGGAGGACATCAGGAGGTTAGGAAGATATTAGTAGGTGAGGAGGATATTAGGAGGTGAGGAGGATATCAGAAGGTGAGGAGGTTATTAGGTGGTGAGGTGGATAATACGTAGTCAGAAGAATGACAGGAGGTGAGGATGATATAAGGTGGTATGGAGGATATTAGGTGGTGAGGAGGATGTAACTTTGTTAGGAGGATATTGGGTGGTGAAGATATCGGGAAGTGAGAAGGTTATCAGGTCGTGTGGAGGATTTTAGGTGGTAAAGAGGATATCAGGAGGGGAGGAGGACATCAGGAGGTTAGGAAGATATTAGTAGTTGAGGAGGATATTAGGAGGTGAGGAGGATATTAGGTGTTAAGGAAGTTATTGGTTGGTGAGGAAGATATCAGGGGTGAGGAGGATATTGGATGACGCGGAGGATATTTGGTGGTGAGAAGGTTGCCAGGAGGTGAGAAGGATTTCAGGAGGTGAGAAGGATGCTGGAAGGTGAGGAGGATATTAGGTAATGAGGTGGATATTAGGTGGTAAGAAGGATGTCAGGAGGTGAGGAGGATATTACGTGGTAAGTAAGATATTAGATGGTGAGGAGGATATCAGGAAGTGAGGATGATATCAGGAGGTGAAGAGGATATCAGGTGGTGAGGAGGATATAGGTGGTGAAGAGGATATTAGGAGGTGAGGAGGATATTAGGTGGTGAAGAGAATATTAGGAGCTGAGGAGTATGCCGGGAGATGAGGAAGATATTAGGTGGTTAGGAGGATGCCAGGAGGTGAAGAGGATGCCAGGAGGTGAGGAGGATATTAAGAGGTCAGGAAAATATTAGGAGGTGAGGAGAATATTGGGTGGCAAGGAGGATATTGGTTGGTGAGGAAGATATCAGAAATTGAGGAGGATATTGGATGAGGAGGAGGATATTTGGTAGTGAGAAGGATCCTAGGAGGTGAGAAAAATTTCAAGAGGTGAGGAGGATACCGGAAGGTGAGGAGGATATTTGGTGGTGAGTAGGATATCAGGTGGTAAGGAGAATATGAGGTGGTGAGGAGGATTTTAGATAGTGAGGAGGATGCTGGCACGTGAGAAGGATATTAGAGGGTGAGGAAGATTTTAGAAGATGAGGAGGATGCCAGAGGTCAGGAGAATATTAAGTGGTGAGAGGATGCCTGGAGGTGAGGAGAATAATAAGAGTTGAAGAGAATATTAGGAGGTGAGGAGGATATTCGGTGGTAAGGAGAAAATTAGGTGGTGAGAATGATATCAGGAAGTGAGGATGATATCAGGAGGTGAGGAGGATATCAGGTTGTGAGCAGGATATTAGAAGGTAAGGAGGATATTAGGTGGTGAGGAGGATATTAGGAGGGGAGGAGGATGCCGGGAGATGAGGTTATTAGGTGGTGAGGAGGATATTAAAAGGTGAGGAGGATATTAGGTGGTGAGGAGGATATTAGGTGGTGTGGAGGATGCCAGGAGGTCAGGAGAATGCCAGGTGAGAAGGATTTCAGGAGGTGAGGGGGATATTAAGATGCGAGGAGGATATTAGGTAGTGAGGAGGATATTAGCTGGTGAGAAGGATGCCAGGAGGTGAGGAGGATTTTAAGAGGTGAGGAGGATATTAGGTGTTAAGGAAGATATTGGTTGTTGAGGAAGATATCAGGGGGCGAGGAGGATATTGGATGATGTGGAGGATATTTGGTGGTGAGAAGGATGCCATGAGGTGAGGATTTCAGGAGATGAAGAGGATGCCAGAAGGTGAGGAGGATATTAGGTGGTGAGGTGGATATTAAGTGGTAAGAAGGATGCCAGGAGGTGAGGAGGATATTATGTGATAAGATATTAGATGGTGAGGAGGATATTAGGTGGTGTAGAGGATATTAGGAGGTGAGGAGGAAGCCGGGAGGTGAGAAGGATATTAGGTGGTGCGGAGGATGCCAGGAGGTGAGGAGGATGCCAGGAGGTGAAGAGGATATTAAGAGGTCAGGAGGATATTAGAAGGTGAGGAGGATATTTGGTGGTGAGGAGGATATCAGGAGTTGATGAGGATATTAGGAGGTGAGGAGGATAATAGGTGGTTAGGAGGATATTAGGTGGTGAGAAGGATGCCGGGAGGTGAGGAGAATACTATGTAGTAAGGAGGATATTAGGTGGTGAGGAGGATATTAGGTGTTGGAGAGGATATTAGGAGGTGAAGAGGAGCCGGGGGGTGAGGAGGATTTTAAGAGGTGAGGAAGATATTAGGTGGTAAGTAGGATATTGGTTGGTGAGAAAGATATCAGGAGGTGAGGAGGATATTAGATGATGAGGAGGATATTTGGTGGTGAGAAGGATGCCAGGAGGTGAGTATGATGCCGGAAGGTGAGGAGGATATTAGGTGGTGAGGGGGATAACAGGTGGTGAGGAAGATATGAGGTGGTGAGGAGGAGTTCAGAAGGTGAGGTGGATGCCGGGAGGTGAGAAGGATATTAGGGGTTGAGGTGGATTCAGAAAGTGAGGAGGATGCCGGAGGTTATGAGGATATTAGGTGGTGAGGAGGATGCCAGCAGGTGCGTAGGATGCCAGAGGGTGATGAGGCTATTAAGAGGTGATGAGGATAATAGGAGGTAAGGACGAAATAAGGTGGTGATGATTTATTAGGTATGGAGGATGCCAGAAGGTGAGGAGGATATCAGGAGTTGAGGAGGATATTAGGTGGTGAAGAGAATATTAGGTGGTGAAGAGGATATTAGGAGGTGAGAAGGAAGCCAGAGGTTAGGTGGATATTAGGTGGTGAGGAGGATATTAGGTGGTGAGAGGATGTCTGGAGTTGAGGAGGATAATAAGAAGTGAAGTGGATATTAGGAGGTGAGGAGGATATTTGGTGGTAAGGAGAATATTACGTGGTGAGAACGATATCAGGAGGTGAGGGGGATATAAGGTGGTGAGGAGGATATTAGGTGGTGAGGAGGATATTAGGTGGTGAGTAGGATATTAGGAGGTGAGGAGGATGCCAGGAGGTGAGGAGGATGCCAGGAGATGAGGAGGATATCAGGAGGTTAGGAGGATATTAAGTAGTGAGGAGGATATTAGGTAGTGAGGAGTTGATTAGGTCATGTGGAGGATGCCAGGAGGTCAGGAATATGCCAGGTGAGGATTTCAGGAGGCGAGGAGGATATTAATATGTGAGGAGGATATTAGGTAGTGAGGAGGATATTAGCTGGTGAGAAGGATGCCAGGAGGTTAGGAAGATTTTAAGAGGCGAGGAGGATATTAGGTGTTAAGAAAGGTGTTGGTTGGTGAGGAAGATATCAGGAGGTGAGGAGGATATTGGATTATGAGGAGGATATTTTGTGGTGAGAAGGATGCGAGGAGGTGAGAAGGATTTCAGGATGTGAGGAGGATGCTGGAAGGTGAGGAGCATATTAGGTGGTGAGGAGGATATGAGATGGTGAGGAGGATAGCAGGTGGTGAGAGAATCTTAGAAGGTGAGGAGGATACCGGCAGGTGAGGATATTAGTGGTGAGGAGGATTTCAGAAGGTGAGGAGGATGTCGGGAGGTCAGGAGGATATTAGATTGTGAGGAGGATGTCAGTAGGTACGTAGGATGCCAGGAGGTGACGAGGATATTAAGAAGTGAGGAGGATAATAGGAGGTGAGGACAATATAGGTTGGTGAGGGTATTTTAGGTGTGGAGGATGCCAGGAGGTGAGGAGGATATTAGGAGGTGAGGAGGATATTAGGAGGTGAAGAGGAAGCCGGGAGGTGAGGAGAATATTAGTTGGTGAGGAGGATATTAGGAGGTGAGGAGGATATTCGGTGGTGAGGAGTATGTTAGGTGAGGAGGGTGACAGAAGGTGAGGATATTAGGATGTTAGGAGGATATTGGGTGGTGAGGAGGATATCAGGAGGTGAAGAGGACATCAAAAGGTGAGGAGGATATTAGTAG
>JAOXYA010114546.1:0-10586 GCA_028565675.1 Sorex palustris | reverse complement strand
GGGTTCCAAGATTTGTTCCTGAGTCTCTGGGATCATGGCCATTAAGCAGCTTGATCAGGAGCCAGAGAGGCCATTCGTGGGAGTCTCACTGCAGCTGGGAGAAAAGGGCCGGCTCCACCCCCATCCCGTGAGGCCCCACGTGTCTCGTAACTGAGGGCCCAAATCTGAGTGTCCAATGGCATCTGGAGGATGGCGGCCACTGAGCCGCCTAAAGGGAGCAGGCGGAGGGACAGCACCCTTTCACCCCTGGGGCAGCCCGGCGACAGTAACCTACTGCGGGTCTGGATGCACTTTTGCCAAAAGCCACTGGGTTCCAAGATTTGTCTCTGAGTCTCTGGGATCAAGGCCGTTAAGCAGCTTGATTCACCTGAGTTTGATCTCTGGCATCCCATATGGTTCCCCAAGCACCGCCAGGAGTAATTCCTAAGTACAGAGCCAGGAGTAACCCCTGAGCATTATTGGGTACGGCCCCCCAAAAAACAACAAAACCGGGTCAGCAGCATGCAAGGCAAATGCCCTACCTGCTGTATTTTCTCTTCAGCCACCAAATAAAATATTATTATATACTAACATATTCAATATTACTAAGTGGTGCTCAGGGGCTTGGGATCCACACCTGGCATGCTCAGCCACCCGTCAGATGGCCTGGGCAGTTCAACCTGGGCCCCATGACGGTACGCTGCTTGAGGCGTGTGGTGCTGGGCACTAGAGGACTGGGGGCACACTGGCAGGGCTTGAGGGTCATGGGCCATGCACTGCCAGGGATCAAACAAGGGTGAGTTCCTGACCCCTGTGCCTCTTCCCAGTTCCTATCACTGCTACTATTGCTTTTTCAGTTTTGGTTTTTGGGTCACATTCAGCAATGCTTAGGGGTTGCTCCTGGCTCTGCACTCAGGGACCAGTCCTGACAGGGTTTGGAGACTATATGGAATGCCAGGGATCAAACCCAGTCTGCCATGTGCAAGGAAAATGCCCTACTCACTGTACTATTTCTCTGGCCCATGGCCTATCCAAATCTATAGATAAAAATCAACTTTATTTTTGTTTTCATTTCAGATTACTAATGTAGCTCTAAATAATGTACATTTTTGGCCTCCTTAAGAAGTGCTTAGGAGGCCTGGGCGCTCCACTGACAGTTCTTTAAAAAAACAAACAGGGGACAGAGCAATAGCACAGTGGGTAGGGAATTTGCCTTGCACATGGCTGAAAGGGTTTGAACCCCAGCAACCCATACGGTCCCCCAAGCACTGCCAGGAGTAATTCCTGAGAGCAGAGCCAGGAGTAACCCCTGAGCATCGCCGGGTGTGACCCAAAAAGCAAAAAAACCCAACCAAACAAATAAAAAAGCCCCAAAACAAATAAAATCTCCCCCCACCTCTTTTTTGGGGGGGGGTGCGGCACACTGGCTGTGCTCAGGAAACCGTATCAGGGGCTGGGCATTGAACACATGTCAGTAGCATGTAAGACAAATGCTTGACTGGCTGTACTATTGCTCTGGCCCCCACTGACAATTCTTGGCCAGCCAGGCGGGGTTTGAATGCAAGGGCATGAGGATGAGATATTGGGTTCTGAAGAGCCAGGATACCGGGGGTCACCTGGGCAGTGCTGGTAAGTTCAGGGCCATACCTGTAGTGCTCTGGTGACCGGGTGGGCTAAGAAGCAAACCCAGATTGGGCCTGCTTGACGATCTCCTCTGGCCCCCAGTGTATTATTTTCTATCTTTCTTTCTAAATTAAACAATGTTGGCCAGAGCCACAGTACAGCAGGTAGGTTGTTTGCCTCCATGAGGATGATCCAGGATCAATCCCTGGCTCCCCATATGGTCCCCCAAGCATATCAGGAGTGATCCTGGAGCACAGAGTCAGGACTAAGTCCAGAGCACTGCAAGGTGTGGCCCCGAAACAACAAAACAAAGTTGGGTATTACCTGAAGGGGAATATGAACTACAACAGAAATGACCCCCACTACCCTGCATTCATCAAACACTGTAGAGAGAGGGGCTCTTACCACTTAGCCAACAATTAGTGTTCCTGCTCTGACATGTCCCCATGGCCAGAAGTGGGAGTGGCATTGTGGAGGCCCTTGGTCAGAATCTACTGAGAAGAATCTAATTGACTTTAGAAACATTATTTTTCACTTTCCAGGGGGATGTGTGTGTCAAGGGCTACTCCTGGCTCAATGCTAGGGGCGGGGGTCACTTGGGGAGACCATGAAGTGGTGGGGATAAAATATGGGGTTCTAGCACATGCTTCAGTCTTTTCAGGTTTTTGTCTGTTTTTGCTCGACACCTGGCAACGCTCAGGTTACTCTTGGCTCTGCCTTCAGGAATTACTCCTGGCGGTGCTTGAGGGACCATGTGGGATGTGGGGGATAAACTCATCGGCTGTATGCAAGGCAAATGCTCTACCTTTTTCCTAACGCTCGGGTCCCTTGAGTTATTTCTTAGCCCTCCGCTTCTTACAATTTGTTTTTTGGGCCTGGTTCTGCTCAGAGATCAGTCCTGGCTGTGCGCAGGAAACCATATGAGGTGCTGGGGATCAAACCTGGGTCATCTGTGTGCTAGGCCTTACTTGCTGTTACTTACTTACTTGCCACTCTCGCTCTGGTTCCTGTATCTCACTTCTGTTTATATCACCCACATATTCAACCTCAGCTTCCTTTCAAACATTTCCGACTACAAACTCACATGAGTTCAAAAAAGAACATGAGGGGGTGAGCCAGAGTGACAGTCCAGTGGGTCGGCGTTTACCTTGCACACAGCCAACCTGGGTTTGATCCCTAGTATCCCATATGGTCCCCCTGAGCACTGCCAGAAGTAACTGATTTCTGAATGTAGAGCCAGGAATAATCCCTGAGTATCGCTGGGTGACCAAAAAAAAGCTCCCCCCCCAAAAAAAAAAAAGAACACGAGGGGATTGCGCGAGGTTCACAGGCCTAGAGCATGTGCTCTGCTTGCAGGAGCCCTGGGACCATGTGTGACTGTTAACAAATATTCTCCTAATTTTTCTGAGGGGTCATGTCAAGTGGTGCTGGGGGGATCATACAGTTCTGGGGTTCCCACACGCAAGGCATGGTCTCCAGCCCTCTAGGCCATCTCCCTGGCCTTCACATCCTTGTCATTTATTCTCTGTCAGGTCCTTTCTGGCTCCAGGTAAGGGCGTGAGCTGCAGATCGCGGTGCTGGCTGGTGGTTCTTTGGGCCGGAGAGGACTTACCAATGTTGACCGAGTCCTCCCAGTCTTCCAGCACTTCTGTGACAATGAGCACATACACATATGTCCTGTGCTTTCTCTCCTGGTTCTGAAGGGCAGAGAGAGGACAGAGGAAGTTCCCTTAGAGAGCTGAGACTGAAATGAAGCAAACTTTTACAGACATCTCTGGAGAGCTCAGACATAAGGATTCACTTTTGTTTCTTTTCACTTGTCCTATAATCATACACAAAATAGTGCAGATGGCTTCTCTACCAGTGGCTGCCCTTAAGCCTGAAAGATGGGTTCAGAGGCCAAGCTTCCAAAGCCAAGCTTTTCTTTATTCTTTGTTGGTTCTGCTTTGTTTTGAAACTCAGGGAAATGATGGCTTTCTTCCTAGAGTGAACTTGGGATAAATGGAATCTTCACTCCCCCAAAGTGCTTATGTTGAAACCCAGACCCCTTGGAGGCGACCATTTGGGAGGTGATTAGGTGGTAAGGGCAGACCCGGTGAACAGTATGAGCTGTATAACAGGAACAGCTGCTCGGAACCAGGAGTGGGGTCGTCACAGGCGTGATACACCTTCATCCTGTTCTGCTTTCAGAACTGTGAGAAACCCATCTCTGCTTCCTATAAATCACTCAGTTGGTGACTTTGTCATCGAGCCCTAAATGAACTAACACAACCACGTGTGTGGTTTATTATTTTTTTTAAAAATCATTTTCAATTTAATCTGTTTTGGGGCCACACCAGTGGTGCCTGGGGACTGTTACTGGCGCAGTGCCCAGAGTTGCTCTTGGTGGTACTCTGGGGACTGTAGAGAACATGGGCTCCTGTGTGCAATGCCTGCACCCTGCCTTTTGAGTTGCCTCTCAGGCCCTGTATGTTGTTTTAATTTAATTTTGGTTTTTGGCCACACTTGTCAGTGCTTAGAGATCACTCATGAGGGTGCTGGGAGTTGTCTGCATGCAAGACAAACACCTAAACCCTTGTACTATTTCTCTGGTCCCTCTGTACATTGTTCTTAAGCTGACAACAACTGTACCAAAGATTTTAACAAACTTACCTCAAAAATTCCAACTAATCTTCCCAGTGTCCCTTTCACTCCAGCCTGAAAAATGAAAAAAAAAATTAATGTTGATAACTGTTTCTATTGTTGCTCCCGTTTTTCAATAATTTTGAGCATTTTGTGGAACAGAAATAAAAGTCAAGAGGACAGCCAGGTGTGCAGGAGTCACACAGTGCTCCTGAGCACCAGACACTGGGCAGTCTTTAGTGTACAAGGCATGAGCTATCTGTGACAGGAGAGGACGACAGGAAAACACCAAGGCATGCACAGAGACATATCTCTGGACTTAAAACTTTATTTTTTGTTTTGTACACAGCTGTGTGCCCCTGTGTACTCCTGGCTCTGTGTTTAGGGATCATCCCTAGTGGTGCTCAGGGGATCACATGAGGTTCTGGGGATTCAAACTGTGGTCAGCAGGATACAGGCAAGTGCCTTAATCGCTACACTGTATCTCTCTAGAAGTATGTAATGATGTTTGGGCTACATTAGTCATGCTCAAGGACTGGTACCAGGGATCAAACCCAGGCTTCCCACATGCAAAACATGCAGTTTAGGACTTTCATTTCCCTGGCAGCCTTACAAGTTTATTTTTGGGCTTCTTGGGTCACCTCAGTGGTTACTCCGAGCTCTTCACTCAGGAATCCCTCCCGGCGGTGCTTGGGGGACCATTTGGGATGCGGGGATTGAACCTGGGTTGATTGCTCCAAGAAAAATGCCCTACCCACTGTACTACTGCTCAAGTCCACAAGATTTTCTTTTGTACTTTAAAAATTTTAGGCAGTGTGGTTGGTAGCACTGTTAACGACAAGGTTTCATGCACAGGACACTCCACCCTCCCCAGTGCTTGGTTCCTTTCTTCTGCCACTGTCTTAGGGCCACCCTCTGCAAAGCCCCTACCGACCACGGTGAGTTCAGTTCTGTATAGCAGTTCTCAGCTACCAGTGGCCATGTTTTATTGTCCGTTGACTGCACTTCATAGATACTGCAGTTTTTACAAATCAAAGATTTGTGGCAACTAAGTACTAAATATGTATATTGATACATTTAAAATTTTGTATTATTTTTAAGGAGCCACAGTCTCATGATGGAGACGTTACTGGGCCCGCTCAAGCAAATCGATAAACAATGGTAGGAAATGCTACAGTGCCACAGGAGCCATAGCTGCCAACTCCCACCGTGGTACTGATTGAAATGAAGGTTCACAGGTTATACAGGTGCTCACTTAGAGTCTGTGTATATTACATATTGCTAATTACTGCAATATTTCAAATTTTCCCATAGTTCTGACATCTGTCATGGTGAACTGTGATCATTATACATTAGTAACAACAGTTACTACTGTAACCTTCCAGCAGCAAAAAAGATCAGAACTTACTTAAGGCTCAGATAGTGTCACTGTCCTCCCTTGTTCATCTGATTTGCTTTGCTGGAGAGGGCCCAGTAACATTCTGAGATTTGTTACTGTGTTTGACATATGGAATAAGCCACAGGGAGCTTGCCAGGCTTTGCCGTAGCTTGCCCGGCTCTCCGAGAGCGGCGGAGTAATCGAACTCGGGTTGGCCATGTTGGCTCTGTGCAAGGCAACCACCCCACCCTCTGTGCTATCGCTCCAGCCCAAGGCTCAGATACATACTGGCTAATTTTTAGCAAGTATTAACAAGGAAATTTAGCAGTTTTTATAGGAGGGGGCTCCTTTTTGATAAGGAAGAAGATTTCAGCTGTTCAAAGCCACAGTGTGAACAGATAGTGCTCAAGAGTCCTCACAGGTCAAGGTCCTCACTGTAACCATTTTACTTTCTTTACAGTTTTCCCCTGTGCAGAGTACAGCTTTCACTGCTGGGCTCTTTCTCAAATGCTGTCACAAGCAGCAAGAGAGGAGCTATTTTCATCTCTCACATGGTTCGTGCATGCAGGTCGGGGTAGGCGACAGGGTCACAGCTGACACATACTTGGCTCAGGTATCTGGGGCTAAGATTGGATTCACCTAGTCAGGGTGCAGCAATGGACCCAGTTTTTTCAAAATCCCTTACGACTTCATTTCCGGGGATTGGGGAGGGCTGGGCGTTTGGCCGTATCCTGTGGTGTTTGATGCTTATTCATGGTTGTGTTTAGGGGGTCATTTAGGGGGTCACACCTGGGGTGCTTGGGGGACCATTCATGGTGCAAGGGGGGGCTAAGACATGTGCAAGGCAAGTGTTTTAGCCCTTGTCCCTTGTGTTTTTCATCTATATTCTATTTTGTCTGATATTATGGTTATTATCCCAGCATTTTTCTTTTGATTATGGGGCACACCAGAGGTGCTGAAGGGTTATGTGCTCAGGACTTATTACTGGTAATGCTTGGGGGACCATATCCAGAGATAGGCACCCATGTACTATTCTCTCCAACCCTGCAGTATTTTTTTTCCAAAGCAAGAGACTGAACTCCAGGTTTCAAGGTTTCATCCAAGTGCAGTAAGCACCCTATGACTGAGACATATTCTTAGTCTCAAGTTTTCTTTTGGTTAGTATTTGCTTGATGAAGGTTTGACTAAGAACAATCAAGTTACATTTAATGCACTTTTTGTTTTCCTCTTTGGGTCACACCCAGTGATGCTCAGGGGTTATTCCTGGCTCTGCACTCAGGAATTACTCCTGGTGGTGCTCGGGGGACCAAATGGGATGTCGGGGATTGAACCCAGGTCGGTCGCGTGCAAGGCAAACGCCCTACCCACTGTGCTATCGCTCCAGCCCCTTAATGCACTTTAACCTAGAAACTTGACTTTAAATTACGGGATTGCTTCAATATAAGTCAGAATTAAGGCCCTTACATTTACATGCTATATAGGAAGTGTTGTGCTGAGCAGTTCACTAAATGAAGAGAAAGTGGCCATATGGCACCTTTACCAGGTAAATTATACTTATCCATACCCAGAAGTTACTGGAAGTTGAAAGACTAAAGGAGTACTGTTGCTGAAACCACTGTGGATTATATGGGAATCAATGGGAAGTGAGTTCTGGATATACTTCCTAAATGACTAAAGATTCTTTCCTGGAATGTGGAGCTGGATGGGAAAGCAAATACAACTGTTCGGAAGAGTCATCTGGGCTCAATTCATTTCGCAGAAGGCCACTGGCTCCTGTCCCGGTAATTTGGTCTCTATTCAGGGTTCCAACACACCAGCTCAAATACAATACTGTGTTCTGTGCGACAGATTCTTATCTCTACACCAAGTCACTGATTTAACTATTCAGCAGTGGGGAGCATTCAAGTGAGTGTGATAAGTCAGATAAATTGAGTAAGTAGATTTTTTTAAAAATCCAGCTTGTAAAAAAAATGGCTCGAAGAGAATGTAAGAGTAGAGGGTGAAGAATGAAGTTCAGGGGTGGGCGGGGTTTGAGGTGGGGGTGGGGGAGGCGCACTGGGATCATTGGTGGTGAAGAATGGGCACTGGTGGAGGGATGGGTACTGAGCATTGTATGACTGAAACGGAACCATGAAAGTTTGTAAGTCTGTAACTGCACCTCAAGGAGATCCATTACAAAAAATTGGACAAAAAAAAGGAAATTAAGAAAATTAAGTTTAGGTATCAAGAAAATCATTAAATATAAAAAAAAAGAATGAAGCTCAGTTGACTTCATGTATGAAGATCTGGGTCTGATCTGTACCACAAACACACACAAACACAGAACTATTATTTGTACAAGGGTCAGGAGTGAGCTGAGTGGCACAAGTCCCTAGTTTTCTAGTAGTTTGATCTAGTTGGATGCCCCGCACTGATGCATGTGACAAGTAAGGTCTTGAAGTTCTAATGGCACAAATGAAATCTGTCTGCTCTGCAGCCAGGTATGAACACTGCAACGAAGTGAGCACAGCGAAGGAGCACAACCCCTGATGAGCACCATGGCTCAGTGTATGAGCACCACAACCAAGCATAGGTGCGACCCCAGGTCACTGCTACAACATCAAAGAGGGAAAGGAAGCAGGTGGTGGGAGGAAGAGGAGGAGGGGGAGGAGGAAAAGAAAAGAAAAAAAAAACGAGTATCGAGTATCGTAGTAAAAGAATATTGATGACCTTGGGGCTGGGGAGAGTGCAGGGCTAGAGTGCGTGTGAGTATATGCCAGGCTCAAGTCTGATCCCTGACACCACATGCACTCACCATGTGTTCTGTAACGCAACACGGCTGCTGCAGTCCCGGGAGCTCAAGCTCCCCCCAAGGGGACACATAACCTTTACATGAGGCTCTCCTGATTAAATTGGCTTTTTTGGGGGGAGGGGACACATTCAGCCATGTGCAGGACTTTTTCTTGGCTCCGGGCTACGGGGTCACTCCCCGTAAGGCAAAGGGGACCAGATGCGATGTCAAGGATCAAGGTCAGCTGCATCAAAGGCAAGCGCTATATTCCAGTCCCAAGTGTTTTTTTTTTTTTAAAAAAAGCTGTTAGTGTTTATATCTACAGATTATACACAGATTTATATCACACATGCTTATATTACGCAGATATTCCAATGTATTGCAGATGACTGAACTGACAACAATGTGATTATCTGCAAGAGTCTTTAGGCTCTAAACTTACCCGAAAGCAAGATACTTCTGTTTGGTAGCTTAGATGACTAGCTTAGATAACAAAAATATTTATAGAACAACGTCAGAGTCAAAGGAACGGAGGTAAAATTCTAAAAAGTATAACTGAAACAAAAAAAAATGTAGAGGTAGAGACTGACTTAGGCATAGTATTCTCTTCTTCCTGAAGTTCTATTAAAACGAAAGAATTGAACTGGGTATTGGAAGACAAGCCAAAAAAAAAAAAAACTCTCCCCTAAGAATATGTAAATGAGGGTGGAAAGGTCAAGAAAAACTCCTTAGCTTTTGCTCTGGAGGTCAGCTAAGCTTGCAGACTCTGTCCGAAAGGGATCCAGGACGGGACGTAAAGGGAGACCCAGAAAGACATCTGACAAAATGTAACACCTACTTACGATAAAAACTCAATAAACTAGAAATGTCTTCAACTTGACAAAGAATTTCTTTCCCCACTCCCACCCCTGCAACTATTATCATACTTGTCTTTTTGGTTTTAGTTCCTGGGCCACACCTGCAGTGCTCAGGGCTTACTCCTGCTCTGTATTCAGGGATCCCTTCTGGTGGGTATGGGGGAACAGAAGAGGTGCCCACGGGGGGACTGAACCCAGGTAGCAAGTGCTCTACCTGCTGTACTATCTCTCTGGGCCAAGTACCATCACATTTAGTGGTGAGAAACTTGGTTTTCCCACAAAGACTGGGTACAAGGCAAGGATGTCTTCTCACCACTCTTTGATAAAGTAAATGTAGAGTGTTAATAGCAGTACGTAAGGTATGGTGTGTGTGTGTGTGTGTGTGTGTGTGTGCGCGCGCGCGCGTAAAATCAAATTCAATGTAGCAGAATATTTGAAAATTTATAAATACTAGAAAATATTTTCAACCTTAAAATTTTTCAAGACAAAAGCCAATTTACAATCTAAAAGTAATGTATTTACCCCTCCTATTTCAATCTCTTTTGAGATTTCATAAACTAGGCTACCGGCAACTCTGAAAGATAGTGGGATAGTGGTGGCATTTTTCTCAATTATGTGGAGCATAAAAAATTTAAAAATAAATAAAGTCAACACTAAAGATGTAACTTAAGTTTCTTTCCTAAGTACAGATCTGGAGTGACATGAAATGTCCCTGTCCTCCCTCACCAGCATCCTCTGATGAGGATGAGAGGGGATGGGAAAGGGAGGGCTAAGAGCCCCAAGCTGTCCTCTACTGTGTGAGCCAGAGACATCAACCCCTCCTCTGTTTTTGATTTTTGGATCACAGCTAGCAGTGCTCAGGGCAACATATGGGATGCTGGAGTCCAACCCAGGTCGGCCATGTGCAAAGCAAGTGCCCTACCCATTGTACTATCTCTATGGCCCTCAATTCCTCTTTTCTACTAATGACAAGAATTAGTACTTGAGTTCTTGCTAAACAGCTACCTATGAATAGGCATTGTCAAGCTTCCTTTGTTCCATACAAGAAAAATAATGCATAAATACCATGCATTTATGCAAAGGCACCAGGACTTGAAGGTAGGTGTCTAATACTACAGCCACCCTCCCACCAAATGTCCTCCTCATCTCTATTGCTCAGAAAATTAATTTGGGTATTTCTTCTCCAAATAAATGGGGGATGTTGGGGGGGATGGACAGACAAACTTATATAAATGTGATCTTAAGTTATTATTTCTTTTGTGGGGGTGAGGGCACACCCGGTGGTGCTGAGGGTTTACTCCTAGCTCTGCACTTTTGAGATCACTTCTGGCAGCCGTGGGGGACCACATGGGGTGGG
>JAOXYA010114538.1:0-10586 GCA_028565675.1 Sorex palustris | reverse complement strand
CTGTCCAATAAGCTCTGAGGCAGTGGTCACTGTACTGCCTGGGGAGTGGGGGTGGGGGGAGGCAGAAGACACAGACACCCTTTCCTTCCCGGAGGGGCATGGCACTGTAGTTTAATGCAGAGTCCATTCACATTTCTGCCGAAAGCTGCTGAGTTCCAAATTAGGTCCGTGTGCCTCTGGGGCCATGGCCATGCTGGAGAGTCACTCATGGGGGGTGGGGGGCAACTCATGGCCTCAGCGGGTCAAGAAGGATGTGCTGGTTTCATCCTGGCAGGAGATTTTTGTTTGCTTATTTGGGGACCACATCTGGCAGTGTTCAGGGCTTACTTCTGGCTCTGTGCTCAGGGATCATTCCCGGCTGACGTGGAGGACCATTAGGGGTGTTGGGGATCAAACTCATCAGCCACATGCTAGGTGAATGCCTTTCCCACTGTACTGTCTCTCTGACACTTATAGCAGGTTTTTGTTTTTAATTTGCCACATAATGTGGCTTTTTTCCTCATCCCAATAAACGTTTCTCCCTAGTACTGAATTTTATGTTAACATTTTGGCATTCCTTTTCTTCAAGAGGACAACTCCCAAATTGTGTTCGCTTCAGGCCACACAAAGCCAGATCCACCCAGCCCTGGGGTGAAAGAGAATGGCGGCAAGAGAAATGTGAAACACATATTTTCCTACTGGCAAAGGGTGGGGGGTGGGGGGGATGCTGAAAACAAAATAACTCAAAGCAGGAAGATCTGGAAACGGCTTCGTCAGCAAAGAACAGTGGACGTCCTTGCCCTGGGTTTTCCAGGCTCAGGCCTCAGCAATTTTCCTTCCAACCTCCACAGCATGCCTGGGGTGGTCTGAGAACAGCCACGACCCAGGCACCCAGAAGTTGTCACCCCCCAGGCCCCAGTTCGGAGCCTGGCTTCTTCCCAAGCAGGAGACATGGGACCCGGAGGTCCCCGCTGCAGAATGAATCCGGCGTCCACCATTCAGTTCTCCGAGCAGCATCTCTCCTTGGGCACACTCTGACCCACGCACAAACGGGGAGTACCAGGCTGCAGATCTGGGGCGCCCTGGGGCTTAAGTTTCTTGTCCCACTACAGACTCACGGTCAGATCTCCCGGGGTCCTGGCAAGGGTGCACACTCCAGCCCCTGCTTTCCAGGCTCCGTAGCCCCCACCCTCCCCCCGACACACACACACCAAGGTGATCTGAGGACAGGGTCTAGTAGCTCAGTTCATTAGGTTAGAAGGGAAAGGGATTACCTAGTCCCAGCTGAGCCCGAGGCTCTGGCTCCCTGCTGGATTTGCCCCAGTAACTCTCCCTCCTGGTCTAGAAACTCGCCAGCTTCTCTTCCCAAGAGCAGCAGAGCCCTGAGCAGACTTGGCAGGCAAGAAATACTTCTCTGGAGGCTGAAGCAATAGCACAGCACGTAGGGTGGTTGCCTTGCATGTGGCCGACCTGGGTTCGGTTCCCAGTATCACATATGGTCCCCCGAGCACCACCAGGAGCAATTTCTGAGTACAGAACCAGGAGTAAGCCCTGTACATTGCCGGGTGTGACCCAAAAAGAAAAAAGAAAAAGAAATACCTCCCTGCAGGACCCACATCTGTTTCAGACTTGGTCTTAGCGCCTCTGGTAAAGGGCAGAGCTCAGAAAATGCCCCCAGCCCTGGGCTTTCAGCATTCTGCATTTCTGGGCGGGAATGCAGCTTTTGAATGAGGGAGCTGGTGTGTTAAAGAAGATGGTCCTCTTGGTGTTGAGAATAAACTTACCACAAGCCTTGTGTTTAAGAGGAAAGATGTTTTCACCCTAGAAGATGGGTCGTTCCTTGAACATTGCCTGATGTCTGCTGCAGAAATGTCTTTAATTTTCATCCAGGGACCGAGAGATAGTTCAGGGGTTAAGGCTGTTTGCCGTGCTTGCAATTGACCCCAGTTTGATCCCTGACACCACATGTGGTCAGTCCTGAGCACAGAGCCAGGAATAAGGCCTGACTACCACTGTGTGTGGCCCAACCCCCCCCCCCAAATCCAAACAAATAATTGCTCAGCAAATTTCAGAAAAATTTGAACTGAGGCGAAGGCAGCCCAAGAGGGAATTATCCTGCAGATCCCAAATCTGAGAACCCAGGTTTCAGGATGAGGAAAGATCCAGGTGGCTGTGGTTGCAACTTCACACTGGTAAGTGTCCACGGTCCCCACCTCTGCTGTGTCTGAGACATTCGGTCTTGGTCTCTCTCCGATATGGCGCAGCGGGGAAGGCTGCATGTGGCATGCATGTAGCTGAGCTGGGCTCCATCCCCGGCCCCGGCTAACCTGGGTTTGATTCCAGGCACCCCATATGGCTCCCCCACCCTCACCAGGAGGGTGAGCTGAGTGCGGGGCCAGGAGTGAGCCCTGAGGAGCGCTGGGGCTGCTCCCCTGGAGAAGACTGAGATTGGGGAGAGCTCTCTCCACCCCTCGACCATGGGGTTACAGACAGAGAGCAGGAGCATACCCCTCCCCTCAGCTATCCCCCTCCCCCAGTCCTCACTCAGCCTCTCACAGGGGCCTGTGAGCCTCAGGGCAGCCAGCTCCCTGCAGGTCTGGGGCCCAGAGGAGTAATGGAAGGTGGGCTCACAGCAGGAGGCTGAGATCCATCTGCTCCCCCCCCCCAGACCACCACCCTGCTGGAGGGAAGTTTGAAGGGAATCAGGGTGAGAGGCGGGGGGCCAACTGCTTCCTGCCAGCAAGGGCCTCGGGAAGGGAATGGGCGCTGGGCACGCCTTTGTAACCTGTGTGTCACCTAGAGGAGCTGGAATCCCAGTCTCTCCACCTCGGATGCTGTAAAGTGTCCCCCAGCTGCTCCGGGGTGGTCTGGAGAAAGCAGCGAACGTGGCGAGAGGAACGGCTAGTTTTACCCAAATGAGCAGCTGTGCTCGCGGGGGACGTCACTAAGCCAAGCCGAGCAGGGACAGCGACACTCGGCACTCCTGAATGGTGACTCCAAGCCTCTCTGTCATCGGATGAGCGGCTGGAAAGAGACAGAAGGAGAAACGGAAGTCAGGGCCTGGGGGTTCAGGCTGGAGAAGGAAGGGTGGGCTTGGGAGTCACTTGACTCGCTGGGTGGAGGGGTCGTGGGGGAGTCAGGGAGCCGCTGGGTCAGAAGGGCAGCCCTGGAGGCGGAAACCCCCATCAGCCCCCAGCAGGAGCCCCAGATTGCAAACAAGCAGCACCCCAGCAGCCGAAGTGTGAAGTCCATTCTCTCCAAAAGCATTTCTCTCTTTCTTTTTTTTCATTGAATCACTTGAGCTACAGTTACAAAGCTTTCATGTTTGAGTTTCAGTCATACACTGATGGAACACCCATCCCTCCACCAGTGCACATTTTCCACCACCAATGTCTCCAGTGTCCCTTCCACCCCTGTCCCACCCCACCCCACCCCTGCCTCTATGGAAGACAGTTGCCCTCTTACTCTCCGAGAGCATTTCTTGAGCACCCATGGCATGTGGTAGGGCATTTGCCTTGCGTGTAGGCGGCCCAGTTGAGCCAGGTTCGATTCCTCTGCCCGTCTCGGAGAGCCCGGCAAGCTACCGAGAGTATCTTGCCCGCACAGCAAAGCCTGGCAAGCTCCCCGTGACGTACTGAATATGCCAAACACAGTAACAACAAGTCTCAAGATGGAGACGTTACTGGGCCCGCTCGAGCAAATTGATGAATAACCAGAGGACCGTGACCATGACCATGGCATGTGGGTCTCAGCGCCGATCCACTTTGGGGGAATATCACCGTATCAACAATTCTGTTTGAGGAGAAAGGTCCCCCCACTCCAAGGTCACTGCTCTCTGGGTAGCAACCCACAGGGAGTATCAAGAGGAAGTTGTGACTTTGCTCTGTGGACTGTGCTCCGAAATGAACATTACTGGCGGGGGAGGGGGGGTCATAAAACCCCATGCTCCAAAGTAAAGAAAGAAAAGGTGTGATGTGTCTCTTCTAGAGGCTGCTCCTCAAAGGGAAGCGTACAGGGGCCAGAGCAATAGCATAGCAAGTAGGGCGTTTGCCTTGCACGTGGCTGACCTGGGTTCGATCCCCGGCATCCCATATGGTCCCTCAAGCACCGCCAGGAGTAATCCCTGAGTGCAGAGCCAAAAATAACTCCTGAGCATCGCTGGGTGTGACCCAAAAAGCAAAATAAATAAAATAAAATAAAATAAAATGTCACCAGCTTCTCCTGTCTACATCCTTTGGGACAAAAAAAAAATGGCTGTCATTAAAAAAAAAAAAGGAAAGTGCAGCGTGCGGGGTCACAGAAAGCCAGGCGAGACCACAGCGGGGCCTCCTGGGAAAGGCTCAGTGCTCCCGGCCTTCTCCTCACTGTGTGGGTGCCGGGGTTGGGGAGGGAGATCAGGAAATCAGGGCTCAGGACCAGGCCTCTCCTTTCCAACAAAGGACCCGGCCAGGGGGTGCTGGTTTCACGGAAAGTGTGTTTGCCGCTTGCCTGTGAAGAGAAAGGACAGCAATGTTTGACGCTGACAAGCAGCGTGAGCTGCGAGAGGCCAGAGCCTGTGAAAACACTGTGCACAGCCAGAGCCGCACCCTCCTCCTCGCTTCCTCGCCCGCTGCCTTCTCAGAAAGGGAAACCTCAGCGTTGGCAGCGAGGAGAGTGAGGACAGAGCCGGGCTGGAGTCTCTCCCTGCCAGGCCTCTCACACGGTCCCTAAGCCGCGGCCCAGTCCCCTGCCCGGGTTGGAAAGAGGACCGTGGGGAGCGGCTTCCGGCTCCTCCCTTCCTCCTGAGTCCCCCGGGACGGAGCCACCAGCCTTGTCCCTGTCCCTGGGTCCTCCTCTCATCACCCCACCCATCTGCTCAGCATCTGAGCTGTGCCACAAACCCTTCCAACCAGCTTCAGAAGAATGTCCGGTTTGTGACATTTAATTGTATGCCCCTAACGTGAGAATTCATTGTTCTTGTTCTACGAGGCAGCGGAGAGAGTTACCCAGGCCAAGGACAGCTGGCCTTCAGACCAGCTTCTTCACTGGACAGCCTTCCTTCCCACACTGGCATCAGCACCCCACACCCTCACCCAACCACATAAGTGTGACATTTGACCTGAGGTCAGAGAGTTTTCCAAACCCTGGTTTGTCCCTAAAGGTAGTGGAGGTGGGAGTGGGGAAGGGGGAGGTGGCGTGGCTCATGAACTGGTCATTCTAAGTCTCTCCCACTCTGAAGGTCGCCAGTCAGAGGAGTGGGACTGGCCAGAGGTGGGAGAGGGCAGCAGATGAAAGAAAGTCACTTTCTTGGCACCCTCACTGCACCCAGACATACTGCAGAAGGACACCACACACACGCACACACACACATGCATACATGCGCACACACATATGCATACATACATATTTATACGCACACACACACATGCACATGCACACACATTCATACGCACACACACGCACACACACACAGGTGCACACACAAACACACACACACAAACACACACACACACAGCCCCACCTGGAGACTAAGGAAAGCCAAGGGGACAGGACTCACTGGGATGCCACACTAGAGACCCAGTGACATTCCGGAGCAGCAAGTCCCAGCAAATGGGACACAGGTGACAGGCAGAGCTCCAGCTCCAGCTTCTCGACCAGGCACATGGACACTGGACAGAGCACAGCACTGGCGTGAGACCAGCCACTGTACTCTGGAGGTGGGCAGAAGGCGAGGGACAGGACCAGGCTGTGGTCATCTGGACCGGATATCCAGGGACAGGACAAGTAGAAGGAGGAGCCTGGCCGCTGGGGACAGATCAGAGGGCCAAGGCGTTGAGTTAGCCTCTACGATGCACTGGAACTGCTCGAGCATCTGGTCTTTGCCTGCAGACCTTTCAGACAACACTTGAGCACTCAGGAGCTCAGGAATAAATCCTCTTTTGTGTCAACTATTTGGCCTGAGGTCCGAGAGCTTTCCAAGCTGAAATCTGCCCCCAAAGAGAGCTTTGGCCGCCAGCTTTCTGTACCCAACTCGGCTAAGGGAAGGGAGTCAGCCCTCAACTACTCCCTGATCCAGGGTGTCGGGGAACAGTTTTTGCCCAGTGTGCCCAGACACGTTGAGCACTGGGTCCAAGTAGAAGTGGGACGAAGGATGATGGACGAGCGAAGAAACCAATCCAGGAGACAGCTGGTGGCTGCTCACTTTACTGCCATATTTAATAGGGGATCTTTGCTTAAGAGGATGGTCCAATCACTGACCTAACACCTTTCCAACTCTGCTTTGCCCCAGCCCAGTCCCAGTCAGGGCTAGATGCTGCAGTTAGGAGTGACTCACTAAGTAGGTAACAATTCTTGAGGGGAGGTGAGACCCAAGGTCGGATGCCTGGTGCTTGGAAAATGTGCCTAAACACTCCGTGCTGGGTGCTCTGCAGGGACAGGTCGTATCTGCTCTGGCTCCTGTTGCCATGCTCCACACCAGTGCTCAGTCACCTCTCTCTGGTCAGAACTCACTGGCCTCCCTCTCCTCCAAGGACTGAGGCACTCACTCAAGGCCCAGTGAACCCCAGCCCAGCCAGTATGGGGAGGGGGGCATAGCAGGACCACACGCCTGGACAGCCTGCAGCCAGGGGGAGTGAGTGGCTGGCCCTGCCTTGCTGCTGGCCAGCCAGGTAACTGCTTGCAGACTCACAGGTGAGCACCACTCGGGAGGTCTCCCCAAAATGAGGCTCAGGCACCAGCTGCCCTGAGGAAGCCAAGTGCCCCCACAGATCCTTAACAAGGGTCTGGAATCCTCTTTCCTCCCCCAGCCTTTGTCTCTAATGATCTCCTGCTGGTTTCAGACTCAAAACACAAGTGCAGCGGGCTGGAGGCCAAGAGAGGCTTGGGCCTGTGCTCCTCCAAGCCACACAGACTTCAGATGGGGCATTTCTAGCATTTACATAACAAGAGACCAGGGAGGAACGGGACAGATCTTCTCATTGGGGGACCCAATAACTTTTTTTTTTTGGCTTTTTGGGTCACACCCAGCGATGCTCAGGGGTTGTTCCTAGCTTTGCGCTCAGAAATTACTCCTAGCGGTGCTCAGGGGACCATATGGGATGTTGGGATTTGAACCTGTGCAAGGCCAACTCCCTACCCACTGTACTATCATTCCAGCCCCCCTAAGTAGTTTCTTATGGACTGATCCAAAACCCTTTAGATGGTCTTCACACCAGGGCTGGGGGAGTCAGAGCTATTGATGAGGGGGAGGGCTGGTGAACTACAGAAGTGACTACATGCCTCATGGCAGGGGGGCTGCCGCCCATGGGCCCTCCCTCCAGTCATCCTGCTGTGGGGCTGGAGACCCTGTAGGCTGGGGAAGGCATTTGCCTGGTATGCGGCCTACATGGGTTCAATCCTATGTACAATGGGCTCTTGCACCACATGGATGGTTCTACACTCGATGTTTCCTGCAGAATCCCCAGACCCTGCAGGAGGCAGATGCCCAGCACCACACTACCCCCAGCCCCTCCTGATTCACACAGACTGGGATGAGAGAGGAATCCTGCAGGTGCCCATGCATCAGTTACCTGCTGCTGCATAACAAATGGCCCTAAACACGCAGCACCAAGCATAACATCTTTGTTAGTTACTTCTCTATGTAGGAGCACTGGGATTCCCTTGAGGCGCAGGAAAAGACCCTTAGGAGACTCGATCACCCAGAGGCTCAGCACTGCCCCAGGTGCTAGTTGATGCTGGCTGGGGATGGGGTCACAGAGCAGCCCCATGGCACCGCCCCCTGTGGCCCAGACCTTCTCGAAACATGGGAGCCAGCCTCTACACCAGTTTGAGGAGGAGAGAGTAAGGCAGAGGCTCAGCCTCCTGCGTGAACCTCCCTCTGAATGCTTGGCCTGATGAGGCAACTCAGAGGTCACCTGGTTTGACAGCAGGATACCAGCTGCCACCCTCCTGGCAGACGCATGGGGTGTCCATGAGTGTGCCTGGAAGTGAGGCAGATGGAGTCTTCTCCTTAAGGGCTCTGCTCTCCTCCTCTGCACGCCCCTGGCCTGGACGTCAGTGTGGACATGAGCAGCAAAGTCCCCTCTACATCCCTGCAGGACTCCAGTGAGGCGTGGCCGGCAGAACGGTTCACGATTCCCTGAGAGCCCCCAGAATAAGGGGTGATGGAGAGGAAGGAGAGCATACCCCAACTCTCTCCCAATCATGCTTTTGTCTACAGGTCTGCAAGACCCCAGCCCAGCCAGCCCAGCAGCAATTAGAACCACTCTAACACTCTAATTGCCGGGAGTGTTCCCAACCGCTTCCCCCACCCCAGGGAGAGCAGGCTGAGATGTGGACTGTCCGCAGAGACGCCGCAGTTCAGGAGAAAGACACCGTACACGAAGGCCGCACACCGCCATGGAGGAGACGTAGCGGCCCATGAACAAGGGCACCCTGGCTAGTGTCGGTCCTGTGACGGTGGGCATGCCCCATGCCAGCAGCTCAGGCTTATGCTTCAAGTCCCACAAGGACGCCCCAGGACTCCTGGATATGTGGGCACAGCGACCCCCTGTGGATGGAGGAAGTAATAGCATGGGCATTGGGGGTGGGGGGGACGCTGGTGATGTCCCTGGCTGATTGATGGGTGTTTCCATGTGAGGGTTTGAGGGTGTGAGACTGATCCCACACTGAGAGAAGCTGGGGATCCTCACCTCACCCCACCCCCAGCACCCAGGAAGCCTTTGGTGCTACACCCAGAAACACTGGATGCTCAGAGAAACTTTTGATGCTGTGAATTGAGCCTGGATGAGGCACGGGCTGAGCATGTATTCTACCCTCTCTGTCTCCCGGCCCCAGTGGACCTTGTTTGTTTGTTTTTTTAATATTAATGTAAGTGTCCCTCTTTTTTGTATATCAGTAGCCACTTTTGTATGTGTGTCTATGGTCTTATTGACAATCTGTGCCATTTTGTGACATTTTGGAAAGTAGGGACTTTTCCAAATAAGTGAAGTGTCCTGGAGCAGGAAATGGAGGGGCCAGGCAGCCCTGGAGAGGGGCAGCGCTGATGGATGGCTGTCGACTTTGTCCAGCTTTCTTCTGGCTGGTTCTTTGCCTCCAGAAGTTTCTCCCTCCCTCCCCTGCCTTCCTGATGGCCAAGACGTGGTGTTATCGCGGCTTCACCCTTGAATGAACTTCAGTGAGAAAATACATGTGGGCGCCGGGGTCATACTGATGTAAGGAGCACAGATAAATGAGAAAATGCAGGGCGCACCCTATCTGGAGGACGCTGGATGTGGGCCATGGTTCCTGAAAGTCAGCCTCTGCTTCCACAGCCGGCAATAAGGAGAGGGTGTTTGGGACTCTCCAAAGGGCCGAGGGGTGAGGTTAGAACATCTGTCTTCATGTGTTTACGTGACTATCATCATCCTCCACAGCAGACTTTTCCTGTATGAGAAAGTTGTGGATTTTGTATTAAAAAAAGAAAGACAAAGGACAATCGCTCCATCTTTCTCTGGAAATAGTTTCCAGTAGAGATGAAGGATTATCACCAAATACTGTAGAAATGGATGATCACCAAATATTGGTATGATGTTGGTTGTACCTGCGTTCAAGCTGATCTCTGACTAAAGATTCAAAACCCTTGCTCCCCTCAGAAAATAGGAGTGAACCAAAGCCTGGCCCCAGAGGACAAGAGGAGGGGACAATTGGAAGGGAAAATCCAACTGGAAGACCAGGAGACAGATGGCCACGTTCTTTTCTAAACTGCGTGGTTTATGAACAGTGGTTGATGTACTGGTGTGGTTTGGGTTAGTCAAAATATGAATCCTCACTCAACAAACATGTGAGACATGCCTTCTCATATGTTCAGGAGTAGTTCTATGTGAAAGTCATACTTGTGTTTGTTTTGTGCATATGCATAATCTGTATACATATATGTATATATCAGGCCTGAGAAACACAGACTGAAATGCATGCCACAAGAAAATGTTTGAGCTTATGAAAGTTCGCTCACAGGTCAAAGAGAATGAATCCCAGCTAAAGGAAGGCTCATTCTCGAGTCACCGGATCCAGAGATCTGATCTCCTCTTATATATAACAGGAGCCCCTGATGTCTTAGGGGGGATGGAGGGGAGGGCAGGCAGTTACCCAAGGCTTAGGTGCGTGCCAAGGCCAGCATCAGAGAACCAACTTCGTCATGAAATTCGCTTATAAATGGATGGACATGGAAGTATCGCACTGAGTAAAATGAGCCAGAAGGAGAGAGACAGACTTAGAATGGCCACACTCATTTTCAAATGAGTTATAAAATAACATAATACCCAAGGACAGTAGAAGCAAGGGCCAGGAGGATTGGTCCACGGTTGGAAGCTTGCCTCAAGTGCTGAGGGAAAGGGTAGTTGGGATAGAGAAGGGACCACTGTGACAATGACAGTTGAAAATCATCACTCTGGATAAGAACTGTGTGCTGCAATGGAATACTATAGAGCTGTCAGGAAAGATGAAATCATGAAATCTCCTTATAAGTGGATGCACATGAAGAGTATCATGTTAAGTGAAATGAGTCAGGAAAAGAGCGATAGACATAGAATGACTGCCCTCATTTGTGGAATATAAGATAACATAATTTGAGACTAACACCCCAGAACAGT
>JAOXYA010114522.1:0-10586 GCA_028565675.1 Sorex palustris | reverse complement strand
TCCTGAGTGCATGAGCCAGGAGTAACCCCTGAGCATCGCTGGGTGTGACCCAAAAAGCAAAAATAAATAAATAAATAATAAAAAAATAAATTAAAAAAATGAAATAAAATAAAACAGATTTAATGGTTGTGTGATCTGATTGGTTGCACAAAACAACCAATAGGGTTGCCTAAACACCAATCGATCAGATCAGTGCTGCAATGACCAATCAGGTTGGCTTTGCAACACCACCCAGAGGATCTGTGTACCGGCACATCCGGCCCACACGCTGGGGGTTGATTCCTCCCCTGTGGGGACCTTATTACCGGCCCTGTTGCCCACATTTCTTCCACATTTGGAACATTGTTTGCATCTCGCTGTTGATTGCATCTTTCTTCTGGGGGCGCGTAGAGTGTGTGTGTGTGTGTGTGTGTGTGTGTGTGTGTGTGTGTGTGTGTGTGTTGGTGGGGGAAATCACCTGGTTCTGGTTGGCATAAGAAGGTAGATTTGGAGGGGAGAAGCGTGTGACCCCTCTCCAGGAGTTGGGCCCTTTCCCCAGCTAAAAGCCACACACGTGCCCTGCCCTCCTAATCAGGCTGTGGGCTTGCGTTATTAAAAACTGCTTCCCACATCCCTTGTTCTGTTCTTGTTGGGCCATTCTCCCATCTGGCTCTGGGGTCTCACACTTCCCCTCCCATTGTTGGGGGGCTCCTCCAGGCCCAGCATTCAGTGGGGACCAGGCGCTGCTGGGGACTGAACCAGGGCTCCCCGCTGCAAACACCTGGCCAGCCCTCAAGCCTGCCTGCACCTGTTTGCCCATGAGCGCCACTGAGTGGAGGGGCTCACTCACCTGGTCACAATCAGATGGGACATGTCATGAGGGCCTGGGAGAGACAGGCTGAGCTGGGGACCGTGCAGGGACAGTGTCCGGGAGCGAACTCTCAGGAACCTCCCCTCATCCCGTCTTATCATTCGATGGTGATGAACTAAATCACACGGGTGATGCTCCGGGCTCAGTCCTGGCTCAGGAGTCACCCTGGAGGGGACCATCTGGGGTGCTGGGCCGGCCGCGTGCAAGGTCAGCTGTGCCATACAGCTCAGGCCGTGATTGATCTGTGGGTCTTGCCAGCTGGCCTGGCTCAGCTCCAGGCCTGAGGATGCGGTGCCACTGAACCCGTGTGGCCAGGGAGGACACTAGCCACCACTGGGAGTGTCTTATCTGTGACCCCACTTCCACCCCCACCTTGCAGACCCCCTGCCTGCAGAGACCCCACAGCCCAGGCTTGCAGCTGCCCCCACGTGCGTGAGGCTGCAGAACTGAGGGCCAGGGGGATGGTCGGCGCTAGGCCAGGCTCTGGGAGGCTCTGCAGTGATTCTGGGTCCCCGGTGTGGCTGCCCCGCAGAGCTTCCGAGCTGTGATGTGTCTTGGTGCCCAGAGGGGAGCAGGGAGCAGGTGTGTGTCCAGTGTCCGAGGTCCCCAGCGAGAGTGTCCCGCAGCTTTAAGAAGCAACAACAGTGGAGTTCATGCCCAATTCAATCAGCCTAATTAATGTAGCAATACTCCTACATTTTTGGGGGGGTCACACCTGGCGATGCTCAGGGGTTACTCCTGGCTCTGCACTCAGGAATTACTCCTGGCAGTGCCTGGGGGACCATATGGGACGCTGGGAATCAAACCCGGGTTGGCCGCGTGCAAGGCAAATGCCCTCCCCGCTGTGCTACCACTCTAGCCCCGAGTGATAGCACAGTGGTAGGACGTTTGCCTTGTGCGCAGCTGGCCCGGCCGACCAGGGTTCGATTACTCTGCCCCTCTCGGAGAGCCCGGCAAGCTACCGAGAGTATCTCACCTGCACGGCAAAGCCTGGCAAGCTCCCCGTGACGTGTTCAATATGCCAAACACAGTAACAATAACATGTCTCACGACGGAGATGTCACTGGCCCACTTGAACAAATGGATGAACAACTCAAGGCAAGTGCTACAGTGCTCCTCCTACATTTTTTTTAAAAAAAGCATCAACAGCTCTTTATTGAATGTCCTGTGGTTTTCTTGGGGGGGGGGCAGAAGAGGGGGTTCTGGCTGCACTGCCTCCCACGGAGAGGGAACCATCCCAGCGGCTCTTCTGGAAACAGGGGTCCAGGGCAGATGGGTCCCAGGGCAGAGGGGAGCCATGAAAGGCACAGAGGGAAAGTGTGTGTGTGGGGGGGGGGGGCGCCCGTCTGCAGGTGGTCAGGGGGAGCCTGGGGATGTTTGGGAGCTGCTGGTCTCCTGGCTGCCTCCCCATCCTCCGCTCGCAGGGGAGCAGACATCAGGGAAATTCTCCAGGAGGAGACCTAAGTGGACCTCACAGCTCTGCAGGAGAAACTGAGGCACGGAGCTGCAACTCGGTGGGTCACATCCTAATGAGAGACCACGCTGGGGTCTGGGGGGGCCTCAGGCCTGAGTCCGGGTAGGCCAGGGGGCCAATCGTGTTCCCCACTCTGCAACTCTGCATGGTGCCCTCGAGGGCGATGTGCTCACTGTCGAAGGGGGCGGGGGGGAGGGGCGATGTACTACCGAGGCTGGGGGCTGGGAAAGAGGCGGGGTTTCAGCTAGGCCCCGCCCATCGCCCGCAGGATGGGGGCTCCGTGGTGGGGGCGGCATCAGGTTGTGGGTCTGGAGCTCCTTGTGCCCTGAATCTGGGCGTCAGGAAAGAGGAGGCAGCCTGGGGGCCTCAGAACACCCTAGTGGCTCTGGGTCGGCCCCAGCTGAGGGGTCCCGCGGGCTGGCGGGACTTGGGGCTTCCCCACGTCTGCATCTCCCTTTCCGGGGGGCAGACTGTGGGGAGGGGGGTTGGGGGAGACCTCGGCTCCTGGGACTCGCGGTTCATTCCGGGGCCCAGTACCCCTGAGCTCTAGCTCCGCCCACCCCACCCCAGGTTCAGGGACAGGCCATGGGAGGGACCCCCACTGACCTGGGCTTGGGGCCACATGGCACTGTGCTCGGGGTCACTCCCAGTGGTGCTCGGGGACTCAGACCAGCCTCCTGGGTACAGCCTGTCTCAACCGTGCCTGGCAGTTTCCCCGACTCCCTGTGGTGACCCCGACTCAAGATTCAGAGCTGCACCCCAGCTCCCACACGGTCCCCTTAAATCTCATGCTACACCCTGGCCACCACACCCACACCTTCCCTAGATGCCCCGAGGGTCTGGAGGCTCTGAGGGAAGCGGAGCTGTGGGTCCTGGCATGGGGTTCAGCCTCAGAGACGTTCTCCCATGGGAGGGAACCCCAGAAGCAGGACCCTGGGAGGTGCCCACAACTGCGGGCTCTCCAGGGCCCAGGCCCCCAGGGGGAGAGGGGGACCACCAGGTACACACCCAGGCAGAAGCTTCTGGAACACAGTCACAGGTGTCAGACACTCCTGGTCCAGCTGTGGGGCTTCAAAGAATCACGGGGAAGTTTTGAGTGATGCTGAGAAAAACGGGCAGACACGACTGACTGTTTCTCGAAACTCACTGACGTCTGCACATTGGGTCATGTGCAAATTATACCTAAAGATAGTTCTGCGATGTTAGGGTGCTGGTATAGGGGCGTGGGTTGAATCCTCAGAACCAAGAGCCCCCTGGTATGGTGGGTGCAGCCCCGTGTCCTCGGAGCACTGGGAGACCCTGGAACGCCCCGAATTTACCTCACCCGACACAGAAGCCCCGCCGTTGTAGAGAACCCTCCGTCCCCGACCCTGTCCATCCTCTTTATTTATTGATTTATTTATTTTGTTTTTGATTTTTGGGTCACACCCGGCATTGCACAAGGGTTACTCCTGGTTCATGCACTCAGGAATTACTCCCAGCGGAGCTTGGGGGACCATGTGGGACGCTGGGAATCGAACCCGGGTTGGCCGCATGCAAGGCAAACGCCCTCCCCATTGTGCTATCGCTCCCGCCCCTGTCCATCCTTTTTAGAGACCCCCATTCCAGTGCCTGTGTCCCCCAAGCACTTCCTCTGGGGGATGGGCTCGACCTTCCACACCCCTGGTCTCATCAGCATCGCTCCCAGCAGGCCCACATCTGTCCACACCTGGGCACCGAGGCCCCAAGACCAAGGGGCCAGAGCAGGTTCTTCCTCTGCACCCCCCTCCAGGAATGAGGGCGCACCCCCGGGCCTTGTCCTGTCCTGCCCCTCTCGGGGTGCTCTCCCTACTCCCCAGGCTGTCAGGGCTGCGGCTCAGGGCCTGCCTTGGTCTCTCCTGGCTGTGTCCCCGCACAGACCAGTCTTGTGTTTTGCTTGGGGTGGGGGGTGGGGGCGGGGGAACATCCCCCAGTGCTCAGGGCAAACTCCTGGCTCCGTGCGTAAGGTCGCTCCCAGCAGTGCTCGGGACAGTGTGGAGTTGGGGTGAGTGCATGGACCCCGTGCTCAGCCTCTTGTGCTCTCTGGCACCCCAGAACAGGAGCTCTTCCCGCTGCTCCATCTCCCCAAGACGGCCATACGGGAGGAACAGTGTGGACACAGATGCCTGGGTCCGAGGGGCCCGGCCACGCCAGCCTGTCCCGGCCCAGATGCGGAACTCGAAGGAGGGGCCGACCCCGCGTCAAGTGAGGACACTGAGGCACCAGGGCGGGTGCTGCCCAGTCAGGCTCACAGAAGGTTCAGGAGCTCTCGCGAGGACACATCCTCCATCACTGTCGAGCTGAAACGCTGGCAGTGAGTGTGTGTGTGTGTGTGTGTGTGTGTGTGTGTGTGTGCGCACGCACGCGCGTAAATGTAGACTTATACATCGACTTGTGCAAGGGGCCGGAGCGACGGCACAGCGGGTAGGCCCTTTGCCTTGCATGCGTCTGACCTGGGTTCAATCCCCAGCATCCCATATGGTCCCCTGAGCACCACCAGGAGGAACTCCTGAGTGCAGAGTCAAGAGCATTGCCAGGTGTGACCCCCCACCCCCAAAAATGACTTGTGCAAGGAAATATTTTCAAAGATGAATGTGTTCTGAGATGTGCATACTGATGACATGGTTTATCAGCGAACACACAAAATGAGGGGCCCAGAACTGACGGCCACATCCGGTGGTGCTCAGGGATCACTCCTGCCAGGCTCAGCTACCTGTGAGACCATGTCTGTCCCTTCCCACTGTCCTATCTCTCACCTCAGTCTCCCATGTGGCCCTCTGGGGACACTGAGGCAGCCCCGACCGGTGTTGTTTTGCAGGGGTGACCAGGCACGGGACTCCAGACTCTCAGGTTTAACTTAATGTATTTGAGTTCCATCTCAGCGAGCCTAAGCTCAGGATTTTGGGGGCCAGAGTCCCATCTTTTCCTGAACTGTGTCCGAGTAAGCTGAGAGGGAGAGGCTTGAGATGAGAGGGCATCTGATGCCAGAGAGACGGTGGATTTTCTCTCTTCGGCATTTGTTGTTGAAATGAAATTCTTTAAAACTCTATGGGCAGAAGCCGCAGTGATAGTACAGCGGATGGGCATTTGCCTTGTACGCAGCCAACTTGGGTTCAATCCCCGGCAACGCATAGGGTCCCCTGAGCCCTGCCAGTAGTGAGTCCTGAGTGCAGAGCCAGGAGTAATCCCTGAGCATCACTGGTGTGACCCAAAAAAGAAACAAAAACCACCAAAACTCTATGGGCAAATTTGAGCCGGACCCAACTGAAGAATTAAGAAATCTGGGGCTGGAGCGATAGCACAGCGGGCAGGGCGTTTGCCTTGCACACAGCCAACCCGGGTTTGATTCCCAGCGTCCCATATGGTCCCCTGAGCACTGCCAGGAGTCATTCCTGAGTGCAGGACCAGGAGGAACCCCTGAGCATCGCTGTGTGTGACCCAAAAATCAATGAATCAATCTGAAGGTGACTCACCTTCAGACCTGACCTGAAGGTCACCATCAGAAGCAACTGAAAAAAAAAGTGGGGGGATGACAGAAAGCTAGTCCAGAAGGGAGGACGTCTGCCTTGCACGATTGCAGGCCTGGCCCCCCTGGGTCCCACCAGCAGCAATTCCTGAGTGCAGAGCCAGGAGCAAGCCTTGAGCACCGCCGGGTATGGCCCCAAAACTAAATCAATTACGAAAGCATTCTTAATGAAGGCTGACTTCAACCTATATAGAAAGGATGTTCCAGAGCAGCCAACAAAATAGTTAGTTGCAATTCTGGGAGACTGGAAATGTGCTTATTTATGAATTAATGAGGAATCTCATTGAGGAGTGAGTTGAAGGGTTGGACTGGTAGCACAGCGGGGGAGGGTGTTCGCCTTGCACGCAACTGACCCGGGTTTGATCCTCAGCACCCTGTACGGCCCCCCGAGCACCATCAGGAATGATTCCAGAGTGCAGAGCCAGGAGTAGCCCCTGAGATTTGCTGGGTGTGGCCCCAAACAAAAGTACTGAGCTGAAAAATAATTTTGGGGGGGTTTGGGCATACCCTGTGGTGCTCAGGGATCACTCCCGGGAGGACTGAGGAAGGAGCTGCTTCGGTCCCATGCAGGAAGAGTGCAGTTATCCCCAGGGAGCCATCAGACACCAGCTGGGCCTGGGTGCAGGAAGGGCCAGGAAAGTTCCAGGCTCACCCCCACCTGGCAGGAAGCTCACTCCCTCTTCACCTACTGGAAGCTCCTGGAACTGGGATGTCAACAACTTGAACCTCACATGGCCAAGAGGGACCCCGGGCCCTCAAACATCGGCACACACAGCTTCCCGCAGACATGTCCACACCTGGGAGCAGTCAGGCTGCATGCGGGGGGGCCCGGGTTCGAGCCCCAGCACCGTTTGGTCCCAGGAGTTCTGCTGGGGGCAAACCAAGCCCTAAGCCTGGGGGAACCCCGCTGTGGCCTCCCCAAATCATAATAAACGTGTAAATCAATGAGGAAGAAACGGGCGGATGCGCTGCCTCACTCAGACTCTAGGTGGCGCCTCAGAGCGCTGCCTTAACTGCAGGCTCTTGACAGCCGCCACCTGGACAGGTCCGGGGGCCACAGTCCTAGGAACCTGTGTGTGGGCGAAGCCACCTCAGACTTCCAACAACATAGCTTTGGCTAAAAATCAGGCATTGTAACTTCTGCATCTGAAACCTTACTGGAGCTAGGTGTGGTGGACGCCTATCTGAAGCATTGTTTTGCAGATGGACAAAGGTAAACCCGGAACTGTGCTGTGTTGACCCTAAGGCAGGAACCAGGCCCCGTGGACCCCCAGCACACATTTCATTTTAGGGGCTGCAGCTTCCTCAGGTGGCCCCAGGCATCCTTGTAACTGTCAGAAATCACATACAGGGGGCTGGAGCAATAGCACAGTGGGTAGGGCGTTTGCCCTGCATGCGGCTGACCCAGGTTCAATCCCCGGTATCCCATATGGTCCCCTGAGCACTGCCAGGAGTGATTCCTGCGTGCAGAGCAAGGAGGAAGCCCTGAGCATGACTGGTGTGATCCAAAAAGCAAAAAAATAAACCAAAACCAACAACAAAAACCCAAAAAAATCACATACAGGACGCAGCCTGGTCCACACTTGCCCAGGGCCTAACACTTGGTGGGGCATGGCTGGGATTTTCCTGTGTGGACAGAATGCGAACCCCCCTTTCCCAGTAGGCGGGGTCTGGGGCACGAAGCCTTCATTCAAACGCCCCATCAGAACCCAGTCCCTCAGGCCAGCGCGGCAGGTCTCAGCACAAGGGTCCGAGCGAGGCCTTGTTTGCCGGTGCCCAGGCTTCAGCGTGGCCGTTCCCGGGTGCTGAGGCTGCGTTGTAGTCACAGCAGCTCAAGTCCCACCTTCCCAGATGGCCACCAACGCAGCGCCAAGCCCAGAACATCTCTGGCGGGTGGCCCCTCGGGCTGGCTCAGTGAGCCGGGCTGTGGCCTTCCTCCAGCGCTGTCCACCCCCGCCTGTCCAGACCTCCCGGGTGTGCCTCAGCTGGGCTGGTCCCAGGCTGGATACCTCGAAACAAGGCCGAGCCCCCCACAACTGGCACCCTCTGACCCCCACACCATGTGGCAGGCCCACAAAGGGGGCGGATGGCCCCTGCACTCCAGCCCTGCATTCACGATTGCGGGGTCCCCTGGCTCCTGGGGTTTCCTGTCGAAGTCCAGGGTCTCCAGAGCCGTCAGAAACTGGGAGCCAGCCTCCAGCCTGCTAGGTGAGAAGCTCCGGGCTGATCCTCCCTCGAGCCGGGTACAAGAAGGCCGGGGAACCGCAGGGGAGCCCGTCGCTACGTGCAGGTGGCTTCCCCGAGTGGGGGGTCACTCGGTGCAGGAGAGGCCCAGTGCACTGGCCTGCCCGGGCTGCCCTGGGCAGAGGCAGGACTGGGTGGAAGGTCTTCAGGCCCGAGACTGGAATAGTCCCAGTGCCTGTGGTGTCTTGAGAAACGTCTTGGCCGAGGCCGTGTCTAGAGTAAAGAGCAGCGGCTGCAGCCCAGGGTGGGCCACGGCCAGCACCCCCGGCCCCTTGCTGGGGAGCAGGAGGCGGATCCCAGGTGTTCTCAGTGCCTCTGGCCTTTGGAGGTGCGGCTGGGGCGGGAGTTGGAGGGTCCCAGACACGGCCGTGCACCGCTGGGACTGACACCAGCTCGAGTCCCTCGCATGGTGACAAACCACAGGGCTGTGTCACAGCACTTGCAGTGTCCCCAGAGCTGGCTGGGTGGGGGCTTCAGGCTGTGCCCACTGGGCTGAGCCAGGCGAGCCGTTGAGGCCTCTGGAGACTGAGCGGGCATCCAGCTGCCCCGTGGCCGACCTGCCCAGTTCTTCTTAGGGAAACTTCTCAACCTTTGTGGCTTCCTGCCAAATGTTCCCTTGGTGAAGAGGTGAAGGAGGCAGGATGTTCTGGAATGTTCTCGGGAGAGTCTCGGCAGGCATCTGGCTTCCCGCTGATCCCATGCAGACAGACAGGGCCAGCTGGGGCTGCCATGGCAGACAAGGGCCTACAAACGGCTCCTGGGGGAGCCCACGGCCTGGCTGTTCTTGGGGAACTGGGCCCACTCCCGGAACGGGTCGACCATGTGTCTGACCACCTACAAGACAGCGGCATGCCTGGGCCTCAGACCCTCGCTGAAGCCCCATTCCAGCCGCCCCTCCACCGGACCCCTCGGGGCAGCACAAAGCACAGAAGCTGCACCGGGTGCCAAGCTCAAGGGAGCAGCTGCGGAAACCGCCTCCTTCCTACCCAGCCGCTGGCCCAGTCTCGGGCTCTCAGTTGGGGACCTCTTGAGCCAGTGGAAGGAACACGCACATCTCTGGCAAGAAGCAGTTTCGGGATCTGCAGGGGCCCAGCCAAAGCTTTTCCAGACACCTGCACGTATGACGGTTCTCCTGTAAGCATGCATGTGCATAGTGCCCTGATCCCCCTTGGGGAGCTTGGCCCAGTCCTCACTGTGCCGTTCAGTAAGGTGTGAAAGTGTGGGCGCAGGCCCGCAGAAGCGCTTTTTCTCCCAGGCCACCCAAGAGCTTTGAGGGGCACAGGCTAACTCCCCCACCCGAGGGGCTCAGTAGCCTTGGAAGGGGATCAGGGCTTCCCATCACACCTGTGCCCTCGGGGGTCCCCCCAGAGCCCCACTGCCCTCTCCCCAGCCTGTCTGGCACCAACATTTCACAGCAGTTTCCCAATGTTCCAGCAGGGCACACCTGGCTTTGAGCTCAGGGCTGCTCTGGGTGGGCTTGGGGGATCATCCGGGGTCCCAGGATTAAGCTGGGTGTCGCTGCGTGGCAGGCGAACGCTGTGCCCCGGTGCTACGACTCCTGACAGAAGAAATGTCTTCTCAGTTGTTAAAAATGTGGCCTATTAGGCTCCAGGCACGGAGGCACCAAATCCCATGTCGGGGTGCTGGGTGGGACATACTGCGTCCTAAAGTGACACGAGATCATAACTGTGTCTGAGTGGCGACGGGAGGGCAGGAGCAGCGTGGGGGAGGGTGGCGGGTTCGGGAAATGCTGAGCATGCGATTGTCAGTTTTCTCAGGACCCCGGAAGCACGTGAGGCCTCAAGCTGGGTCTGGAACGAAGTGGAGTCAGGAGACTTCCAGAAAAAAAAGGATGGCTGGAGCCCCGTTTTCACAAGTGGAATCTTGTGGGGGCCACGGTGGTTACCTCCACTAGGGTCTGGGGAGAACCAGGTTCATGAGGAAATCGAGGATCTTCCTTGTGGCGTGAGCATGTTCCAGAAGCCCCGTGACAGCTCAGGGTGGTGGGCTGGAGCCACGAGATGAGGGAAGCGGCCACGTGTGGGCTTTTCTGGAACACAGGCCGTGAGAGCTGCTTCAGGAAGACGGCGTGGGAAAGGGGCCCCCGTGGAGGGAGGCAGGAGCTCACAGCACCACTGTGGTTTCGGCCAAGCCCCGCCTCGGTCACCGTGGCCCGGTATGTGCTGCTAACACGAGGGGACGGTCCTGGGGGCCTGCGCCCTTCCCCAGGAGACACAGCTAATGACCGAGTGGAGCTGGGTTTCGGTGCCTCGGAGCTTGTCTGGCTCACCGAATCACTCAGCACCCAGGAAACCCTCCAGGGGACAAGGTCCCCACTTCGGGACGCTGATGCAGGAGGGGCAGCCCTGACCCTTAACAACAGATCGTAACACCTGAAGACTAAACTAAATCTGTCAGTACGGTTGAAAGGAGGAAAGATAGAGCAAAACAGAGCAAAAAGGAGTGGGGGAGGC
>JAOXYA010114483.1:0-10587 GCA_028565675.1 Sorex palustris | reverse complement strand
CGGAAAGACTGGCAAGCTACCGAGAGTATTCCGCCCGCTCGGAAGAGCCTGGCAAGCTATCTGTTGTGTATTCGATATGCCAAAACCAGTAACTACAACTGGTCTCCTTCATCAGTCCCCCGTCATTATCCAAAAAAGGAAAAAGATATAGCTCAAGTGGTAGAGCACAAACCAAAGATGTACATGATTCTGAGTTTGATCCCTGGCACTGTATGATTCCTGAGTAACGCAGAATGTGGTCCCCATTTAAAAGAAGGTCAGGATCAATAATAAAATAAAACAAAAAATGAAAAAGGTCAGGAGGAGCAGAAGGAGGGGCAGTTTAAAATAAAAAATAAAAGACTCTGGGTGTGGGGAGATAGAGATCGCACAGGCTTAAGTAGGCACTTAACTAACATGTAGCTGACTCCTGTTAAAAACCAGCCACTGTATATAGTCCCATTGAATGCTGAGTCAGAGTAGACTCTGAGCATTGCTGGGTTTTCTTCCCCAAACCAAAACCGAACAAAAATATTGAACAATTCCTTTTTCAACAAGCACTTACTGATACCTGTTCTGTCAGATTTGCTTTACTGAGTGTTTCTGTTAGGACCATAGCAATAAAGACAAACTATAAGACCAGCTCTTGGTTAGAGTTGTAAAGGTACTGTTCATTTTATTTGAAATGAGGCCACTTTGAAAGAAATTGATGTTGACTTCTCTGAGCAGAGTGCCTGTACTCTGTTTTTAGCCCTTGGGAACAACCTCAGGATGTGTGACATACCAGAAGAACAGCTGCATACTATATTCTGAAAATCTCAGACTTGGCGCCTTCGTTTTTTCCAGACCTTCAGCACAGGAAAGAGAGCCAAACTTTCTTTCCTGGCTTGTGGTATTAGTCATGGTGTTCCGTAGAATTTTTGAGTGGTGGAAGTTTTGACTTTCCTGTCTTTGAGATATGGGAGAAGGGAGAAATGAGAGAATAATGAATTATGAAATTATTTATTTTTAAAGTATAGAATTAAAAATTAATACTTATTAGATTCAGCAAGAGGTAACAGTAATGATATTAGTAATGTTTATTGATGTAATAGTTAAAGAGTGATGATAGTAATAGTTATTGAATGATTACTTTATTCTAGGCACTGTCATGAGGGCTTTAACATACTATACCTAGTTTAACAAACACGATATTCCTAAAAATTACCTATTTTTCCATAACTTTCCATAAATAAACAAAGAAGGGCTTAAATGATTAGTTAGGGCCAGAGGGCTAGCAGAATAGCCCAAAGAGACCCAGATTTGATTCTTGGCACATGGCATTGTCATCCCTCAAGTATTTCTAGGGGTTATTCCTGAGCACAGAGCTGGGAGTAGCCCTTGAGTACCAACAGGTATTTCCCCCACTCAAAAAGATGGACTTTTCTGTATTACATAGCTCTTAAGTAGATCAAATGAAAAACGTATTGGAGTGGGTTTTATATTTCATATTTTATAGAGCTCTGAAACCTATAGAGAAGTGAGTATTGAGCAGAATGATGTCAGAGCCATATATAGACATATGCTTCAGTTTTGTAATTTAATTTTCTAATTAAGAAAATGACAACCATTTATTACACAGCTTCTCCAGCTACCTGTTCTGGACCAGTCTCGTTATTGGTGCCTCCATTTACCAGACTCCTAACATTATTTTTAAGTAAATAGCAAACATTGTGTTATCTTGTCTATAAAAATCCCCGAATGTTTCTTCAGAACATTTCTTTTTGAGAAGGGAGGCTTTGGGTCACATTCAGTGTTTGCTTACGACTATTCCTGGCTCAGTGCTCACAGTCACTCCCCAGCCATCCTGCACAGACCATGAAGGGCCAGGGATTGAACAAGGGCCTCCTGTTTGCAATGTATTATATTTAGCCCTTTGAACCTATTCCTATTCCTAAAAAATGAATCTTTTAAAAATCGTAATTATAATGCGGTTATCACATCTGAAAATTAATAATTATAGTGATCTAGTCTGAGTTTAAATTTTCAGTTTTTTCTTAAAATATCATAAAACTTTTTTACTATGTATGTGCTTGAATCAGGGTCCAAATAAAGTTAAAAAATTATAGATGAATTTTGAAGTCTCTCTCTTTTTTTTTTATTAATTTGCTTTTTGGGTCACACCGGTGATGCACAGGGGTTACTCCTGTCTCATGTACTCTCAGCAGTCACTCCTGGTGATGCTTGGGGTACCATATGGGATGCGGGAATCAAACCCCATTCGGCCACATGCAAGGCAAATGCTCTACCCGCTCCAGCCCCAAGTCTCTCTTTTTTTTGGGGGGGTTACACTTGGTGATACACAGGGGTTACTCCTGGTGGTGCTCAGGGGACCATATGGGATGCTGGGAATCGAACCCGGGTCGGCTGCTTACAAGGCAAACACCCTACCACCTGTGCTATTGCTCCAGCCCCTCTCTTTTTTTATGTTGGTTTGTGATATTATATGAATTTCAGGTGTTGCGCATTATTATTCGATATTGTTGTTATACTGTCATGTGCTTACCACACTGATTTTTATCCCCATTATGCTGTGATCCCTTTACACGTTTCACTTTCTCCTACTCTACCAATCTGTTTTCTGTATTGTTGAGGTATTTTTTTGGCCTATCCCTCTGTTTTGTTTTTTAAGTATTATACAAATCAGTAAAAATCATACAGTCTTTATATTTATTATTTCATTCACCAGTTCTAGATGTTCATTCACCAGTTATATTAATTTTTATAAATTTCTTATATATGTAATAAGAAATACAGACTCCCATTCAGTAGTTTGTATTCCTAACTAAATGTTTTTTGTTTCTTTTGGGCCATACCCAGTGGTTTTTAGGGCTTACTCCTAATTCTGTGCTCAGGGATCTCTCCTTGTGGGAATCAGGGAGACCATATGTGGTCCCAGAGACCGAATCTGGGTTGGCCACATGCAAGGCAAATGGCCTACTTGCTGTACTATCTCTCTGATTACTGTGCATTTTCGTTTTGTTGGTGGCTTTCTTCACTGTCTAAAAATCTTGTTTGACAATGTCCCATTTATTTACTTATTTATTTATTTTTGGAGTCAAATTTGGTTAAAAAAAAAGCCCACTGAAACTGATATCCAACAACTTGTCACCTGTGATTTCTTCTATGTATTTTCTGGTTTTGGGTCAACATAAAGGTCATTAGTCTATTTCGAATTAATTTCTGTGTATGTTATCTTGTTTCATTTTCTTGCATGACCAGTTCTTCCAGCACTATTTTTGAAGAAACTTTCCTTTCTCTATTGTATGTTTTTGGCTCTTTTGTTGTAAATTAATTGTCTTTATACATGTGAGTTTAACAATGAACTCTTAGTTCTGTTTAACTGATCTCTGACTGTTTTGCCTTTTAATGCATACTGATTTGATTAAAAAACTTTTGTATTTTAGTTTGAAATTAGGCAATGTGATAGCTTCAGCTATAAAAGAAAAATTTCAAAGGTGATTCATCTACAGAATGCCTTTTGTAGGTCTCTAGAAATGTTAGCATTTTTTGTGCTATTTCTGCAAAAAATGCCAGTGGGATTTTAATAGGGATGACATTGGATCTATAGGTTGCTCTAGGTATTATAGACAATTAATTCCAGCCATGAAAATGACTCAAAGGGCTTTAGTGAGTAGTGTGCATGTTCAGTCCCCAGCATCACCAGCTGTGCCTTACCCATCCCCAAGAGTTAGTTCTTCTGAACCATGACCACCAAACAGCTTTTCATTTTTTTTGCATCTTCTTTGATTTCTTTCAGCAGTGTCTTACAGTTTTCACTGTGCAAGCATATAATATCTTTTATTAAATTTTTTCCTCGATATTTTATTCTTACTGGTGCTGTTATAAGCAGGCTATTTCCTCCCTCTGCTGGGCTTCCCAGATAGTGAGGCTGGCTAGATTGCTTTGGAGCATGTGGAGACACTCATGGCTTGAACATGAGGCCTCCTGCTTGTCAGACAAACACTTTAAGTTACTGAGTCATCCTGGCCCCAAAATTGTTTTCTTAGTTTCTGTTTCTGATAGTTCATTGTTATTGTACAAGAGACACATAATACATTTTACATCCTATAATTTACTGTGTTCATTACTATTAATGTTTTTGTTTTGTTTTGTTTTTATGGATATCATTTTTTATGTAGGGGTACTGCTATTTATTCAGCCACTGATTAGCTGATTGAATTGCGCATGAACTCCACCTTACTTTTTTTTCCCATTTTTTATAATTTTATTTATTGAATCACCGTGAAAGCAGTTACAAAGCTTTCGGGCCTAAGTCTCGGTCATACAATGAAACACCCGTACCTTCAACAGTGCCCATTCTCCACCCCCAACAACCCAATTATACCCCCATCCCACACCCTCCCCCTACATATGAGGCAGATGATTTCCACATTACTCTCTCTCTACTTTGATTACATTCAATATTCTGACACCAGACCCACCATTATTATTTGGGATTTGACGCCAACACTCAGATCTGCTGAAAAGGCAACAGTAAACAATTTGTTTTCTATTGCTGGTTATGAATAACATATGATGTTGCGTAGCTGCAGTAGTGGCGATGCGATTTTGAAATTCCGAAATTTTAACACTTAAATTCGGAGGGATTTCTGCCAAAATCTGCTGGGTTCCAAGATTTGTTCCTGAGTCTCTGGGATCATGGCCTTAAATTAAGCGGCTTGATCAGGAGCCAGAAAGGCCTTTCTTGGGTAGTGACTTGGGGTCTTGTTGGGATGGAGAGGAAAGGGCCAGCTCCACCCCTATCCCATGAGACCCCGTGTGTCTTGTTACTGAGGACCCAAACCTAACTGCCCAATGGCCTCTGGAGGATGGCGGCCACCAAACCACCTAGGGGGGCAGGCGGAGGGACAACACCCTTTCCCCCCTGCGGTGGCCCAGCGACAGTAACCTACTGTGGGGTCCAGACGCATTTCTGCCAAAAGCCAGAATTTGTTAGTTTGTTTTTAAATTCAGGGGCTAGAAAGATAGCACAGGTTGAGTGCTTTCCTTGTATGATGCTGGCCCAGGGTTTGATCCCTAGCATTCTATGTGGTTCCCTAAGCATTGTTCATCGATTTGCTCGAGTGGGCCCAGTAACGTCTCCATTGTGAGACTTCTTGTTACTGTGTTTGGCATACTGAATACTCTCGGTAGCTTGCCGGGCTCTCTGAGAGGGGTGGAGGAATCGAACCCAGCTCTGCTGCGCTGACTGCATGCAAGGCAAATGCCCTACCGCTGTGCTATCGCTCTGGTTTTGGGCCGAAACAAAACCAGAAAAAATGATATATTTTTTCAAGTGATAAAACAAATCATAACAAAAATCTTGAATTCTACTTATTCAGTGGAAATAATTTTCAAAGATGAAGACAAGATCTAGGAATGTCTCTTATTAGTAGAGTATTTGCCTTACATGTGTGATATCCTGCATTCAAACTTTCCAAGAGGGGCAGAGGAATCGAACTAGAGTCAGCCATGTTGGCTGAGTGCAAGGCAAGCGCCCTACCATTGTGCTATCGCTCCAGCCCTGGATATATATAAAATGTGTATAATACATAATACATGTATAACTAACTTGACTTAATTGACATTCTTAGAATACTCCAGGAGTAGCCTGATATATATATTTTTTGTCAGTTTAAACAGATTATGACCGAGGTAGGTTATACTCTGAATCATAAAAGTTTTCAGGGTTTTACAGAATATAGAATATGATCTCTGAACAAAATCAAATACTAACCAGAATTAAATTAGAAATCAGTAACAAGTAACTGGAAAATCCACATTCTTTGAAAATTAAAATATATTTTAAAAGCTTGTTAGGATACAGTTGATATGCAATAGATTCCACATGTTTAAAATTATCATTTATTAGTTTTAACATATGTGAATATTCATGAAGCCACTTTAAACACAATCAAAATACTGAACATATCCATAATCTCCAAAGCTTCCTTCTTGCCCTGGTATCCCTTCTATCTCCCTGGTATTCCTTCTCTGCACTTCCATTTTCAAAAAAATCACTAATCTGTTTTTGTCACTATATATTAGTTTCCATTTTTTCTAGAAACTTATATAAATGTAATAAAACTGTATACACTTTGTAAGTAACTATTTAATCCAAGATAATTACATTAATTTTATCTAGATGTTGTGTGTATAAATAATTCCTTTATTATTTTAGTAATTACTATTCCACTGCATGTATATGCCACAAATATTCACCAGTTGATGAATTTGGGTTGTTCACATTAGCAACACACTTTAAAATAACCCACGGGGTAAAACAGAAATCACAAGGGAAATAAGAAAATATCTTGAACTGTATCTAAATGAAAACATAACATAATAGAGCAAAACATAACATAAATAGCAAAGTTTGAGGAATATTGTTAAAATAGTGCTCAGAGGAAAGTGACATCTTGAACTTCTCAGATTGGGGAGAAGATATGGCCAAATTTATTACAAAAACGTCTACAGCAGAAAAGCAACTTAATCCTAAATCAATAGAGGGAGGAAAATAAATAAGTAAGAAAAGAATCCAATGAAATTGCAACCATTAAAATCCTTTGCCAAAAGGTCCAAAGAGACAGTACAGCGATAATTTGTAAAGTGCTTGCCCTCTGTGTAGCTGACCATAGTTCCATCCCTGGCAAGAGTGGCCCCGGAATGCAGGGCAAAGAGCAGTTCCTAAACACTGAAGGGTGAGGCCCAATACTCCCTAACACACACAAAAAAAAGAAAATAAGAAAATAAAAAAATAAGTAACACTGAAACTTAGAGAGGGTCAATAAAACTTAAAACTTTTAGATAAACTGTTAAATAAAATAGGAAGAATCAAATGACCAATATCAAGAATGAATGAGCTATCATCATAGACCATATATTCATGAAAGAACATATAAATTATTATGCCAAGAAATTCAACAACACAGATTGCACAAATTTCTAATAAAAAAATTAACAAAATCTACAAAATCTACTGGTTTTATATCCATTATATTAGTTATTTAAAAATAAAAACACATCTCAAAGACAAAATCCTAGACTCAGAATCTTATTATGATAAATTATATCATTCTTTTAAAGCAGGGTTAGGGAACTGCCAGGGGCCATTTGGATTCCTAGCATTATTGTGGGCTGTGTCATACTGACATAGAGTCTAGGACCATCAATAAGGTCCTATATTCCTGTCCTGTGCTGTACCTGGGCCAGACACCCTGATTTTGCGTATTACATGTTTGCTACTCTTGTTCCAAGGAATAAATAATGTCAACTTTAAAAAGCTTCCATCAGACTCTAAAGGAAAACAGAATAAGTAACCCCCTCCCCCAACCCCGCCACCACAACCACCACACACACTCCTTTTCCCTTGAACTGTCTGACTGATCCCAGTGTCTCATACATGCAAAGCAGGAAATCTACTACTGAGCTGCTACAAGCACAACTTTCATATATTTTTATAAGGTTACATTGTTCTCATACTAGGACACCAATAAAGTTACATAAAAAGAAAACTAAAGACCACCATCCCTTGGAAACAAAACAATAAACTGATTAATAACAATAAACTCTTTATAAGTATAGACTTACAAGGTTACAGACTCAGTGTAGTACTTCATGGTCCCCCAAGCACCGCCAGGCTGGCTGACCCTCAAGCACTACCAGACCCACCCTCAAGCAATGAGCCAGGGTGTAGCCCATGAGCACCACTGTGTCTGGCCCCAAACAAAGACAAAACGAAAGAATATTAACAAAATAAAGCAGAAAACCATTTGATCTTTGTGGATGCAGAAGCATCAATTGACTAAATTTAACATCAATTCATGGTTAAAACTTTTTTTAACTGAAGTAATGTTTTCATGATTGAAACTTTCAACAAACTTTTATACAAAGGAAGTTCTTTAACTTGATAAAAGACATTTGTAAGATATTTAAAATTAAGGTTATGCTGAAGAATATATGATAGAATGCTTATAATCAGAAGTAAGGCAATGATGTCTGTTTTTATAATTTGTAATTAAAATTCTTCTGGAATATCAGCATGTGCAAGTAAGGAGGGAAAGAGAGAGAAAGAAGGGAGGAAGAAAGAGAGGAAGGGAGAAAAGGGAGAAAGGGAGAAAGATGGAGGGAGGGGATGGGGGAGGGAAGAGAGGGAGAGGAGGGAGGGGGGAGGTGAGGGGGAAGAGAGAGGAGAGGTGGAGGGGAGGGAGGGGTTGGGGCAATGGGAGGGGAAGGAGAAAGGGGAAGGCAGGCACACAGGCAGGCAGACAGACCAGCCAGTCTGGGAAAGAGAAATGAAGCATCTTTATTCAAAGACAGCATATTATGCCCATAGAGAATACTAAGAATTGGGCCAGAGAGGTAGTTCAGAGGTAGTTCAAGTAGGGAGCTTGCTCTACTCCCTGGCACTGTAAATGTCTAAGAACTGCCAAGAGAGATCCCAGAGCAAGTGCCAGGAGTAAGTCCTGAACACCTTAGGGTGGGACCCCCAAATCAAAACACAGAATCAGTGCTGGGCTGGTGCTTTGTGTCAGTACACAACACATGCTATCGGTGAGTGATGTCTTGTTTTTGGTTCCTGGTACTGGTGCTACCATCTCAATTCAATTTCCCAGTTGGCTTTCTTTAGCAGAAATTAAGCTGATTTAAACTTTTATCCAGGGACTGGAGAGATAGAATTATGGGGTAAAAAGTCACTTGCCTTGTTTGCAACCCATCTGTGTTTGATCACCAGCACCTGCAAATGGTTTCCAGCTCAGTGCCAGGAGTGCTTCCTGAGCATAGAGCCAAGAGTAAACCATGAATACAGCTGGGTGTGGCCCCCAAACAAAATAAACAAAAATGTTATCAAGAAAAACAAAGGACTCAGGGTAGACAAAATAATATTAAGAGGGAAGAACAGAGTTAGAGAATTTATACTATCTTACCTCAAGAATTACTATAGGGGCTGGAGCAATAGCACAGTAGGGCATTTGCCTTGCATGCAGCCAACCCGGGTTTGAATCCCAGCATCCCATATGATCTCCTGAGCACCGCAGGGAGCAATTCCTGAGTGCAGAGCCAGGAGTAGCCCCTGAGCATCGCTGGGTGTGACCCAAAAAGAAAAAATAATAATAATAAAAAGAACCACTATAAAAGGTACAATTATCAATACTTTGTGGAATTGATGTAAAGATAGACATACAGATCAATGAAACAGCAAAGACAGTAAGTAGGACCCACAAATGCAGTTGGTTTACACCTTAACCTGTGATAAAATAAACAGTTTTACCACTTTAACAATTTTAAAGTATGTAGTTTGGTGACATTAATTACATGTTACAACCTAGAAACCATCATCCTAGTTTCTGTCTCCATAAATTTACCTACTCTTGTTACCTTATATGTTACCTCCAAAAGAGAGACACAGACAGACCGACAGACAGACAGACAGATAGAGATATACCACATCCTCTTTATAAATCATCCATCAGTTGACAGTTGGGTTACTCCTACCCTTGGCTAATATAAATTATGCTGCTAAGAACACATATGGACAAATATCTGTCTTCAGTCCCTGCATTTAATTCTTTTGGATTAAAAGCTGAAGTAGAAATTTCTGGATCATATGGTAATTTAAATTTTTTTTTAGAAACTTACTCGGTACTTTTTATTTTGTCCATACTTGTTATTTACTGCTTTGTTTATTCTAGGGGTTTTTAAATTTTAGTCACTTTCAACATTCTGAAGCTTTATCTCACTGTTCTTTTATATTATGTTTTAGAGGTACAATGTTATTATAACACAATCACAACTAAAGCACCAATATGTCCCCACCACAGTCTATATGGAACACTTTTTTTTAACCTTCTAAAGTTGATTGTAGTTCTATGATTTCAGAATACTGTTAATGATGGATTCCCATGCATGTAATTCCAATACCAGTGTACCCACCTCCCTTGTCTGGTAACCCCAACACTCCTTTTCAAATCCTTACCCCAATCCAGTTGCATATATCAGTTCTCCCGTTTTGCTGTCATTGGCTCTTTTTGCTACGTTGCTATTTGCAGAGCTCTACAGTTTCATAAAAATTTTAATAGTGTTCCAAGTCATTGATAAACATCTTCGATTGAATCTGTAGAGTACTTAGAAATTGTTGGTTGTTGTTTTGGAGTAACACTCGGCAGTGCTTATGGGCTACTCCTAATCAGAGCTTCAGCGTTACGCTTGGGGTGCCCTGGGCACACCTGGGCTGTATTCATGTAGAACACATGCTCCAGGTCATTGAGCTATCACTCTGGCTCTATCACTTGACGTTTTAAGTCTTAACTTCAGTTGATCATTTTTTTAAGCTTTAAATGTAATACTTACTATTTGAAACAGTAAGCGACTTTTGTCAATATTGTATACTATAGCTTTCTTTCCATCTGAAAACAGCAAGAGGAAAAGTGAAATACTCAATAACTTCACAAATCACAATCACAAATCATCCTGTTAGTCATCGATTGCTTCGAGCAGGCCCCAGTTACGTCTCCTTCATCCTAGCCCTGAGATTATATTCAAGGCTCTTTAGGAGAATGAGACCCA
>JAOXYA010114458.1:0-10587 GCA_028565675.1 Sorex palustris | reverse complement strand
CATTTTGTGTCCTTGTCATTTGTTTGCATATCTTTCTTGCTAGTCTGAAAATTTAGTATGGAAAAGCTTTGTTCATATTTTATTTCTTTAATGTCCCCATTAACAAAGTCTATAGTATAAAATAGTAGGCATGCAATAAATTCTCAGGGAACCAAACACAAGAGGCAGATATTTTTAAAAAGAGGAGAAACCTTTCTGACTTAAATTGTTCAAAATACACCGAAGAGTCTGAATGTACTTATATAACTAAATTGCCATTAAATTTTCAGAATAGATGGGGCTGATCCTGGAAGTATATAAAGTTTAACTTTTTCCTTCTCACTAGGCCTCCTTATTTATCAGACAAATCCCCAGTCTATATTGCCTACCTTTGTTTGAGCAAAATATTTGTTAGCTAAGCCCCATTTTTTGATAGCAATTGTTTTTTTTTACAAATATTTTTTGGGCCTACAGCAGAAATTACCTGCCCTATTTTTATTCCCTTTGAGCCTTCATAATTTAGGTCTCCGTGAATGAGAAATGGTGTCAATGATGTAGTTAATGAACTTCCGAAGAGAGTGTGTGTACACTTTAATTAGATTCTTCTGGAAAGCTATGATTTAACTCAAAGAAATCGCTCAAGGAGGAATGTCAGCTTCAGATATACACAAAGGAAGATTTGAGGAAAGAGAAAAATCAAGAATTCCATAGTCAGTAGGCATTTCATTGCAGTATACCATGTTGTCTTTCCACACCATGAGGACACAGATCCTTTCTCTAAGAGGGCTAAACCTCTCTTCATTAATCACGAACTTGGTTGCCTAGGGGTGAATTTTATATTGTTGAGCAAGTCTGTTGCCTTTTCAACTACTTTTCTATCCTTCGTTATTTTTAAATGAATATTGAGTTACAATATATAAGCCAGGCAGTTTGCAGGAATGAATTGTTGAAGGAAATATATATGACTGCAGGCCTTTTAGGTGTTTATAATCTAAAAGAGGAATGACTCACACATTTAGTAGATAATTGCTATTGTGCTAGATGCTATAAAGAGAACTATCATTTAGATGAGTATCTCTCTCTATCATGTCAATATATAAACATGGAATTAGTGTTAAATACTATTCTGTATGTAGTATACATATGACAATTCTTGAGGATTGAGTGTCTATCATATGGTGGTAGTTTATGTGCCTCCAATTATAAAGCAATACATTTTTCAGGACAAAGAATAACAAGTTTCTCACGCATTTGAATAAATTTTTTAAATGTGAAAAAAATTCAGATAGAGTTAATGTTTAATATCTTAAACTCCTTGCCTCTTCATACATAAATTATATTGTTAGCTTGTCAATAATACTTTCCCCTGTTCATTTTATGAATTATTTCATTCACAACTTCATACACATCACTGGCAAGTAATTTCTCATCAGTGAAGCTACTGTTTAAATTCTCCAGTGCAGTTTTCTCAGAGACACTTTTATTTCCATCTATTTGTGATAACATGATTATTAAAATCATATGTGATTCATCAGTAAGAATTTTATATTGTCTGTAAATACCAATTTACCTCAATTTGAACTTTTCCTTACTCATTTATCATATAAATTTACATTAATAATCTTGGCCTTTAAATTTTAAATGGACTCTATATAAGCCTTTTCAGTTGTTTTGCAATTTCTCACCTTGCAAGAATAATGATAAAATTGACTTTATTTGCCTGTTTATTAAAAATAATTTGATCATATAATAATGGAATATCTAAGCATCAGCATTAAGTTAGTTTATTTTTCATAATAAGTTTATTGGGAGAGGGGCTGGAGAGATAATACAGTGGGCAGGACGCTGTGATGCATATGACTGATTTGGGTTCAATTTCTTGGTACCACATACTTTTCCCTGAACACAACCAGGAATCATCCCTGAGCACAGAGCCAGGACTAAGCCCTGACCATCACTGGGTGTGGTCCCACCACCAAATAAATAAATAAACAAGCTTAGTGTAAGAGTACTACACAATTGAACAAAATTTACTAAGAGCTTAAATGTAAGGTCATTCTTTTCTTTGGGGGGAGATATTGTGGGGAACTATAGCTCATCTTAAATGTGATTATGAATTTATTAACTAAGGAATTAACTATGTTCACCCAAAATTAACTTGAATTTAATGAAGCCTAACTCCTAGTGTATTTGAATATAGGACTTGTCAGTAATCAACACTGGATAAGTTAAGTCATAAATCTAGGGTCAATTCTTTTAAGAAATTCTAAGAAAAGAAGTAAGATAGTAGGTCAGAAAGAGAGTAAAGTGAGTAAAGCATTTGTGTGTGAGCAAACTGGGTTTGATCTCCAGAACTCCATATGATCCCACAAGCATCACCAGGCATGATTCCTGAATATTGAGCCAGGAGAAGCTATCATTAGAACCATGGCATATTCGATGATGTAGCCTGAAGAATAAGTAAAGAACCATTTATAGTCGTTCGCTAAGAGGGACTAAAAGTGGCATTTCTCAAGGAAAATTTGACACTGGGTCACGTAGTCTATTTGGTGTGTTCCTTACTCAAAACATATTCCAAGTTCCCCAACAACTAGTAGGGATTATATGCTCAGTATACTTAATTAGCAAAAAGGTGCTTCCTGTGCTTCCATATGACCCACAGTTTCATGTTTTTTCTCTCATCCTGTGACCACTTCATGATAAGAGAAGCAAGATTTAAAGAGGAAACTTGATTTGCCATCTATGCTAACAAGGGTGAAAAGAAAAATACTGTGATGTGATGAGCAGTGCTTTCTTTTCTTTTTAAATTATTTTTTATTGACTCATTAAGATATATACAGTTACAAAGCTGTTCATGGTCAGATTTCAATCACAGAAAGTTCCAACACTTGTATCATCACCAGTGTACATTTGCTACCACCAGTATCCTCAGTTTTTGTCCTGCCACCCCCAACACTTTTGTTCTTTGTCTCTGTCCCTGTTTCTGTATTTCTGTCTCTCTGTCTCTGTCTCTGTCTCTTTGTCTCCCTCTCTCTTCTTTCTCTCTCTCTTTCTCTCTCCTTTTGCACATTATGGTTTTCAGATATTGAAAGAAATTGTCTGGTCTATAACCACTTTCAGCATGCCTGTTCCATCCAGAGTGATGACTTCCTAACATCTTTGTCAGAGTGGTTCCTTCTTTATCCCAACTGCACTCTCCACCAGCACTTGATTCCAACCATAGTCCCATCTTCATGGACCATGTTTCTACATTCATCTCATACTATTTGTATTTTTAACATCCCACAAATGAGTGCAATCATTCTATGTCTGTCCTCTCTGACTCATTTCACTCAGCATGATACTCTCCATGTTCATCATCTTATAAGCGAATTTTATGACTTCAAATTTCCTAATAATCCATTGTGTAGCTGCACCATGCTAGTTTTTTTTTTCAGCCAGTCAACTTTTCTCAGGCACACTTAGGTTTTTCCAGATTCTGGCTATTAAGAACAGTGCTACAATGAATATAGAAGTGCAAACAGCATTTCTGCTGTGTGTTTTTGCCCCAGGATTTACTCCCAGAAGGGTTATTGCTGGGTCATATAGATGCTCAATTTCTACTTTTGAGGAATAGTGTTCTCCAAAAAGGCTAGACCAGCCGATATTTTCTTTCTCCTTGCATCCATGGCAGCACTGATTATTTTTTTATGTATGCCAGTCTCTATGGTGTGAGATGACATCTCATTGTTGTTTTGATTCGCATCTCTCTCCTGAAAGTCATATAGAACAATAAACCGACATGAATAACTAAAGCAATTCCTGGGGGGATGAAGGGGGGAGAATTACCTTCCTCAACTTCAAACTGTACTACAAAACAGAAGTAATTTAAACATCATGGTGTTGGAATAAAGACAAACCCAGAGACCAATGGAAAAGTGTTGAATATCCTGGCACAGACCCTCAATGGGTAATATATGATCACTTAATCTTTGATAAAGGAGAAAGAAATGTGAAGTGGAACAAGGAAAGCCTCTTCAACAAGTAGTGCGGAGAAAACCGAGCAGCTACATGCAAAAAGAAAAAAAAAGAACAGAACAGAACAGAACAGAACAGAACAGAACAGAAAAGAAAAGAAAAGAAAAGAAAAGAAAAGAAAAGAAAAGAAAAGAACTCATACCTCTCTCTAATGCCAGGCACAAAAGTCAGATAAAAATGAATTAAAGACCTCAATATCGACCTGAATCCATAAGGTACATGGGATAAATGTAGGCAGAACCCTCTATGACACTGAAGTTAAAGGCATCTTTAAAGATGAAACACCACTGACCAACCAAGTGGAAGCAAAGATAAACAAATGGGATTACATTAAACTAAGATGCTTGGCATGTCAAAAGAAAGAGTGACCAAGATACAGAGACAGCCCACAGAATGGGAAAAATTATTTACCCAATACACATCAGATAAGGAGTTAATATCTAAAATATACAAAGACACTGGTAGAATTTTACAATTTAGAAAAAAAGTAAGCCAGCCACATAAAAAAATGAGGAGAAAAATGAACAGAAACTGACTCAAAGAAGAAATACAAATGGCCGAAAGGCACATGAAAAATGCAGCACAGTGCTTTCTAGCTAGCAGTAAAGGTGATTTCTGAAGGCCGTCTCCACACGCCCATGTACTTCTTCCTAAAGAATCTGTCTTTCCTGGACACATGCTACACCTCAGTCACTATCCCCAAGACCCTGGTCACATCTCTCATGGGCTCTGGGGTCATTTCCTACCTTGAGTGTGTAGCTCAGCTCTACACATTCATTATGCTCTGTTCGACCGAGTGCTTCTTACTTACTGCAATGGCCTATGACCGCTGCTTGGCCATCTACAGACCCCTGCACTATGGTGCCACGATGGACCACCAACTTTGCTGTGAGCTGGTTGTCATGGCCTGGGTGAGTGGTGCCATCTACTCAGCTTTCCACACAGCCAACACCTTCTCCCTCCCTCCTGTGGGCCCAACATCATCGAACACTTTTTCTGTGACATTCCTCCTGTCACGAGACTCTACTGCACTGACTACCACCTCCATGAGGTCGTGGGCTTTGCTGTCAGCAGCTGCACCATCATGAGCTCCTTTGCCCTCACAGTCCTCTCCTACGCCAGGATCATCTTCACCACTGGACAGATCCCCTCTGTGGACAGAAGGTGGAAGGCCTTCTCCACCTGCTGCTCTCATCTGACCACAGTTTTTGTGTTTTATGGAACAGGAAGTTTCATGTACCTGAGGCCAGCCTCCCGATATTCCCCAACTCATGGACACCTGGCATCTATCTTTTACTCTGTTCTTACCCCGACCTTGAACTCTGTTATCTACTGTCTGAGGAACAAAGAGATGAAGGCTGCCCTGCAGAGAGTATACTGCCCAAGAAAACACTGAGGACTGAGAGGTCCAATGGGTGGCTTTTTCACCAAGTAAAAGGAAAGCTTACAGAATCAAAGCACTTCCTTCCTCTCCCCACTACTGACCAGGGATCACAGGGCTTCCTCCCACAGCTGCAAAGCTGCAGGTCCCTCCCTCTAGGAGATTCTCCTTCAGCACTTATGGATTCTCATAATGCAGCACAATTTTTTATGCTATTCATTTCATCTATTTAATGTATGTGGAAGAATTCACTTGTTACTGTTTTAATTCTCAACTGTTCATCATCATCCTTGTGTAATGCCCCCTACTGCTAAATTTCCAACACTGCCCCAACTATGATATGGCTTTCATTTTCATTTCACTACACATGGCCTGGCCCTCCATTTCTTTAACTTTTTAAATTAGTTGTTTAGGTTATCATGGTTACAGTAGTGTTAACTTCCATGGTTTTGGTGACTGTTACTCCACCATCACCACCACAAAAGTGCCAAAGTCCCTCCACCACGATCTTTCCGTCAGCCTTAGTTTGACCCTTCCTCCCTCTTCCCCCACACTAACTTATGTTCTCAGTTATGAATTCAAAATTCAAGAGTCTGTCCTCCCTAAATATTCTCCAGTTCTTAATTTTTTTCAGAGCCCTTTTTTTCCCAGAGCAATAGCACAGCAGGTACGGCGTTTGCCTTCCATGAGGCCAACCTGACCGACCGGAGTTCGATTCCACTGCCCCTCCCAGAAAGCCCAGCAAGCTACTGAGAGTGTCTCGCCCGCACGGCAAAGCATGGCAAGCTAGCTGTGACGTTTTTGATATGCCAAACACAGTAACAACAAGGCTCACAATGGAGACATTACTGGGCCTGCTCAAGCAGATCGATGAACAACAGGAGGACTGTTCTACAGTGCTACAGTGGTACTGAATGAACGAGATCATATGGCATTTGTTCTTCTCCCTCTGACTTAACATGATGCCCTCCAGTTCCACCCAAGTTATAGAAATCTGCAAGATTCAGAGTATTCCACAGTTTGTGTACACACAAACTCACACACACACCATAGCTTTTTCTTCTGTAGGGGCAATACTTTATATTATTTTTATTTCATTACAGCACCACAGTCTACAATACTATTTTAAGACACTCTTTTACAGTTGTGGAGATACTACACCAATTCCCCCACCATACTTTAATACCTTCCACCATTACGCCATCGTCCCTACCCTGACCCTTTTCTATACCACAAATTATTTATCAGATAATTTGTTGTTAGACATTTGGATTGTGTCCATGTCCACTGCAATGAACATTGGTGTTCACACATCTTTTCAAAATAATGCTTTTGTATCCTTAGGACAGATGCCAAGAAACAGAATTTCTGAGTCATAAGAAAGTTCTTAATTGTTAAAGAAGCCACTGCATTGCCTGATTTTAAATTATACTATAGAACTGTAGTAATTAAAACAGTGTAGTACTAAAATAGGAAAAGAATCTCGGGCTGGAGTGATAGCACAGTGGGTAGGGCGTTTGCCTTGCATGCGGCCGACCCGGGTTCGATTTCCAGCTTCCCATATGGTCCCCTGAGCACCGCCAGGAGTGATTCCTGAGTTTAGAGCAAGGAATAGCCCCTGTGCAACTCTGCGTGTGACCCAAAAAGCAAAAAAAAAAAAAAAAGAAAGTAAAGTAAAGTAAAGAAAAGAATGTCAGCGCAAAGAAACAGAACTTATATCCCATATATATGTGTACATTTAATCTATGGTAAAGCTTTAATCTATGATAAAATTTCTATGATAAAAATTCTATGATAAAATAATCTATGATAAAATTTAATCTATGATAAAAATCTATGATAAAATATGAAAAAATCTATGATAAAGATTTAATCTATGATAAAACTGGGTACACAAAGTGGAACAAGAAATGTCTCTTCAACAAATGGAAGTGGGAAACTGGATAACCCCTTGTAAAAATTGAAACTGGATCCATATCTTACACCACATACAGAGTTAATTCAAGAAGGTTAAAGGCCTTAAGATCAGATCAGACTCAATGAAATACATCAAGGAAAACATAAGCAGACCTCTCCAGGATACCAATCTCAGAGATGTCTTCAGTGATTCAACTCCATTACCAGAGACAATGAAAATAAAAACAAACAAGTGGTATTACCTCAAATAAGAATGTTTTACATGGCAAAATAAATACTGGCTAAAATGAAAAGACTCGCTACTGAATGGGAGAAATTTTGCACACTAAACATCAGATAAATAGGTGGTACATAAGCTCAACCTCAACCTCATTTAAAAAACTGTGAAAGGATATGAATAGACACTACACTGAAGATGACATGCTTTCTGCTTATAGGAGTAGGAAAAAATATTCATCATCACTTATTACTTGGCAAACAGAAATAAAAATGATTGTGAGATATCAAACTATTGAATATGGCATATGAAAAAAACCTAAAAATAACCAGTGTTGGCAGGAATGTGGTGAAAAAAGAATCCTGTTTCACTAAACAAATGTAGAATGGTTATGCATCTGTGAAAAATGATAGGCGTTATATCTTTTTCTTTCTCAATATTAGTGCTCACCAGGTTCTTATTTATACCTAACTCTATTACTGAATCTACATGATGTCTCTTCTTAGTCTGAGATTTTTTGACATCTTTTATTAGGTGAAGTAGAATAATTATCCAATTTTTGACTTCCAAGTTCACTTTTTTCTTGAAAGAACTCTTTACCCAACCAACTTTGACATGGTAGCCCTCCATATATAACTAGACAGGTAGCTAAAGAGGAAGGCGAGGGTATCAATGCTAAAGCATGTTTCCCTCCTCTGATCTGACCAGCAATGCCTTCCCCAGCAGCAGCTGATCACAGTCTTCAGTGATTCAACTCCATGATCAGATACAAAGAAAACAAAAATAAACAAAAATTAAAAATATTCTATTGCATAGAATCCCTGCTATGCAAAAATGTCACCTATTACTTCCCTTCTAGCTGTTCTCTTCAAGACTGTCAAAATAGCAAGCTGTAATTTCCTTTTGTGGATCCTTACACATGCCCTTAAAATATAATCCTTTTATCAACAGATGCAGAGAAAGCATTTCACAAGATCCAGCACACGTTTATGATGAAAACCTTCACCAAAATTGGTATTGAAGGAACTTTCCTCAATATAGTCAAAGCCATCTACCACAAGCCTATGGCAAGCATTATCCTCAATGTGGAAAAACTAAGAGCCTTAACTTTAAGATCAGGGACAGGACACTCTCACCACTTCTATTCAATATAGGACTGGAAGTACTGGCAATAGTGGTAAGGCAAAAAACATATTAAGGGAATCCATATAGGAAAGGAAGAAATCAAGCTCTCACTATTTATAGATGACATGATACTATATTTAGAGAACCATAAAGTCTCTACAAAGAAGCTCCTAGAAACAATAGATTGTATAGTCAATTTGCAGGCTATAAAATAAATACGCAAAAGTCCATGGCTTTCCTATACACAAATAATGAAAGAAGAAAGCGATATGAAAAGAAAGCAATCCTGTTCACAATCATGCCTCATAAAATCAAATACCTTGGAATCAGCTTAACTAAGGAGGTAAAGGACTTATGGGGGTGGGAAGGATACGGGGATTAGTGGTGGTGGAGAATGGGCACTGGTGGCGGGCTAGGTACTCAATCATTGTATAACTGAAACCCAAGCACAAAAATTTGTAAGTCTACAACTGTACCTCATGGTGTTTCACTAATAAAAATTTAAAAAGAAACTACAACACACTACTTTAAGAAATAAAAGAGGGCATGAGGAAATGGAAACACGTCCTTTGCTCATGGATTGAGAGAATTAACATTGTCAAAATGGCAATACTCCCGAAAACATTATACAGATTCAATGCAATCCATATAAGGATACCTATTAAACTCTTCAAAGAAATGGATCAAACACTCCTGAAATTTATATGGAACAACAAACTCCCATGAATATCTAAAGCAAATCTTGGGGAAAAGAAAATGGGAGGCATCACCTTTCCCAACCTCAAACTCTACTAAAAAGCAGCAATAATTAAAAAAGCATGGTACTAGAACAAAGGCAGAGCCACAGACCAATGAAACAGGGTTGAATATACTGACACACACCCACAAATATATGATCATCTTTGTATGGGAGCAAGAAATATGAAGTGGAGCAAGGAGAGCCTCTTTAACAAATGGTGCTGGCAAAACTGGACAGCTACATGCAAAAATACAATGGGCTCAGACCTCTACTTAATACCATACACAAAAATCAGATTAAAATGGATGAAAGACTTCAACATCAGATCAGAATCCATAAGGTACATTGAAGACAAGGTCTGCAAAACCCTCCACGATATTGAGGCTAATGGTACCTTCAAAGACGACACGCCATTGACCAACCAGAGATAAACAAATGGGACTATGTTATTTTAAGAAGCTTCTGCACCTCAAAAGATACAGTGACCAAAATACAAAGACAGTCTAAATTGGAAAGGATATTCACCCAATACCCCTCTGACAATGGGTTAATATCAAGGATATACAATGCAAAAGAAGAAAACATCCAATCCCATCAGAAAATGAGGCCATGAAATGAACAGAAAGTTTCTCAAAGAAGAAATCTGAATGGCCAAAAGGCACATGAAAAAATGTTCTTCATCACTAATCATCAGGGAGATGCAGATCAAAACAACAATGAGATATCCTCTCACAACACAGAGACTGGCACACATCCAAAAGAACAAAGGCAACCAGTGTTGGCGTGGATGTGGAGAGAAAGGGACCCTCCTTCACTGCTGGTGGGAATGTTGACTAGTTCAGTCCTTTTGGAAAATAATATGGATGTTTCTAAAAAAAATTAGAACTTGAGCTCCCATTTGACCCAGCAATACCACTTCTGGGAATATATCCTGGAGATGCAAAAAAGTACAGTAGAAATGATATCTGCACTTGTATGTTTGTTGCAGCACTATCTGAAATAGCCAGAATCTGGAAAAAAAACTGAGTGTCCGAGAACAGATGACTGGTTAAAAAAATTCTGGTACATCTACACAATGGAATACTATGCTGCTGTTAGAAAAGATGAAGTCATAAAATTTGCATAGAAGTGGATCGACATGGAGAGTATCATGTTAAGTGAAGTGAGTCAGAAGAAGAGGGACAGACATAGAAGGACTGCACTCATTTGTGG